>JAHZNF010000699.1:0-12928 GCA_027744215.1 Troglopedetes dispersus
TTTCACCTTCCATGAATCCACTTTTACATTTTATCCATTTATGAAAACACTCATTGTTGCAATATTCGTTTTTCCTGTGGCTGCTGTTGCTTGAAGTTTTGCCAAAATGTAGGAAAAAGAAAAAAATATGGTATACAGACTTAGAATTCCTATTTCCTCGTGTTGGCAGCGGAACAAAGAATCTTTACCTCTTCAAACTCTACTACTTTCACTTATGACTCCCAAACCGTGTGGCGCTGGCACCTCGGTTATGGGCTTTCTTGTGGCACAGTGGGCGAGTAAAGTGTAATAGTTATCAGAGCAAAATTATTACACCGTGACAAGTTTAATGGAGAGTACCAGAAAAAAAATTGTGAACGTTACATAACAAATCCTAATCAGCAATATTTTTTGTAAAAAAATACTTTACAGTTCCCCCACTGCCTCACTTGAGATATTTTCTTTTGAAATGGTGGCCTTTTTTTTTAAGAAAAAAAAAAGCCAAAACGTGTCACCACTAGTGGGATGTTTTCAATTTATAATGGAAATCCCTTTGCTTATAACTTAGTAGTTTCACCGCATCCAACTTGTAATAGTGCACTGATTATGCAATCTATTTTCTCCCCTTTTTTACTTGCAACTCGACATGCCTTTGATCCGACATAATGGATCGTGACACATCCTTTCGCGCAAGCCATCATCACTCAAAACTACTACTGCACAACTCGAGTTTTAAAATCCTGTGGGACATAGAAAAATAGGAAAGGAGGAAATGAAACTTGGAGCAGACTTGATGAAGTACTGGGCCTTTTGCTTTTTTGAGTTGCATGGAAAAAATTGTAAATATTCCGCAAGCTATTTGCAAATTTCAGTTGCGAATGTTGCGATACTGGTAAATGAAATGGAGTAAATAGTGGGATGCTTGTGTTTACTAAGCTCTTTTGTAGTCTTCAACACTTTGAAATGCCTTGTTGGGCAGAATGGCGAATTTTGTTTGTAAGAGAATATTATTGGCTTCTAAGAGCATGCACATATACTCTGAAGTAAATTTAGCATGGTCTTTATGCAAATTTTGTCCTGTGTTTCGGAGAAAAAAAATACCCTTTGAAGTTATTTAATAAACCAAAAGCGATTTAATTTTCACTGGGCACATGTGGTGGTACTCAACAAACATCCCCAAAGTATTTACCACCACATACAGGCACTGTACCCGCCCACAGGCAATTTTGCACCATTTACACAGGAAATAGCGCATTATAGAGAGGTAAAACGTCCACATTCGCCTACACAAAATGCAGAAAACAAAAGGAACCCCGTACGTTACGATTGTTTAGTGGAATTTGAACTTGAAGTTTTTTCTGGCAATCCCCTCATTTTATGAACAATTCCAGAGGACTCAATAAAAAATGTTCCAGCATTTATTAGAGCTCGAAAGATTGGAGCAAGTGTTTTGGAGTAAAGGTGACACTTCATTTCAAGGCTCCCATTCTGCACCAAAACTTTTCCTAATGTCTCCCAAAATTAATGAATTTAGACATAAACTGGTTTTAAAATAGAAACTTTCTACTCATGCAACTTGTTCATGTTTTGAAATGTCCAAGCTTTCTTGCAACATTTTCTGTGCTAATGATAAAGAGCAGAACCATCTTCTCGAATGTCTTTGGTTGGTTTGATCATGTAGCCACTGTAAAAGCAGTTTTTATCCGTCAAAATGAGCACTCATTAGAACTGCAGTTACCTATGCATCCTACCGGAATTCATCAGATTTGAATGAAATGCTTTTCAACCAGCAGCACATCAGGCTGGCGCCTGAATTTCCTTTATAAAACTTTTAAATGACACTAATATTTTAATTTCTTTTTGTGAATACGTATAGTAATATATAGAAAGAAATAATTTAGCGCATGCATTAGCCAATTTTCCAAATTAATCTGCAAAAGAAAGCTAGAACTTTACGAGATATTTCTATTAAGTTTCACAACTAATTAAATGAAATTAAACCACAACTCATCACAATTAGCAAGGCAATAAAGCAAATGATACTCTTTATTATTAAATCCAACAGACTATGGATTTAATCACTACTTAACATTAAGAACTTTGTGGCCACGAAATTACTCAAAGCAGATTAGCAAACTCAGGAAAGCCATCCGGGAAAGGAAGACGAAGCCAAAGTTCTTAGTTGGTTTAGAATTTCCTGTGGTCCTCTGATAAAAGAGATGAAAGACACACCATACTGTGGTAACGAGAGAAGACAGAAAGGGAAATAAAGTGACAATTTGGAACCACGTTCTTCTTCCCTGCATAAGGAAAATAATGTGGCAAGCATTTTATCTCACTTTGCCCCATCCATGGACCATATTACACATACATCTAAATGCATATTTTTAAACTCCTCTCTTGCCTGCATCTAATAATAAAAAAGAGGAAAATAATAAGATTTCTTCAGTAGTACGCATTACATTATCATATTTCAATGTTTGCGGTCTGGAGAGAAAATTACGGGAAACCCTATATAAGCCTTAAGCAAGAGAGTGGGACTACTTGCAAAGTGAAAAAAAAATTAAGGAAGAATGCATACAATTTGAATAGTGTGTGCAAATGTGTGTGTTTGCTAAAGGAAAGGAGGCAGGAGGATGAGTAGCAATCCTAATTCCCAGAGGGTATCTTCACTGTGTCGAAAAGTAGGTAAAAACGTTTCGAATACCCACTGGAATCCGCCGAGAGGGAAAAGGAGAGCACTGAAGGCATACAAGTTCACTTTCACTGAGTATTGATTATTTCTTAAAGAGTTGCGCCAAGCATGAACGCATGAAACACGCTTTTTCTCTCAACGCCATCACTTCGGCCCGTACTTTTTTTTCAGGGTATCAACAACCTCAATACGAAAAGGCACAAGGTATAATAAGTATTTACATATACATAACAAAAAGGGGAAACGCTTTATGTTCCATTTTTTCTTTCTCTGAGAAGCATAATATTATCATGTCCCTATAGGATTCCATGTGCTGCTGGTGGTCTGCGTGCCACCAAGTGGTTATACCTATGTTTGCTTTCTCGCACGTACTTAGCAAGAAAAATACACTAATGTGTATTTTTATCTACCTATATATGTATACATAAGGAGAAAACCTGGAACACTTTGAAAGGAAACGATGCAATATATTTATAATAGGATTTATTTCCTCAATCCTTTTTTCCTTTAGCCTGTTTTCTTCCACAAGTGGCTCAAAAAGACTCCGCAAAGACCTCCCGCTGAGGTTATTAATACATGGAGCAAAATATTATAGAGTTTATGTTTTTGAGAGTTATGGTTGATAGAAGAACACTTGTTTGTAATTTTTTTAAGGAATATATTTCTTTTACAGTTTTGTTTTATTTTGATTAAACAGTCGTCCGTAACGTAACACAATTCTGCGACGTTTATTTGTATATTCACTCACTTTTTGATGAAGTACTTGATGAATTGAGTGATCATTACTTCCTGCATCAATAATAATGCTTTTTGTATTCCTTGCATGCAATCATATTAAAGTAGCATCACCCAAGAAATTCATATTGTGCTCTTTTACTCAGTTGTTGTGGGAAAGAGCTTGGGACCTGCATATCTTCCCGGGAAGGAGATAAAATTGAAAAACAGTGGTCACATAACTTTTCCCTTAATTTGAACTGCAATAGCTAGGCAGAATATTAAGTACCACTTCATTATTCGGACGGATGGTCTTGAAAATCCAGGAGAGAAAATGATAAAAGGTTCCCAGAACTCTTTAACCGGATCGGACCTGCCCACACACTGAATTTGTCAGGAAATGGTGTCTTACACGTTCCTGAAAATGACAGTTTCACATTCCAACTTGTATTCTAGGTCCCCGTCGCATTCGCAAGAGAGAAGTACGAATCTCAGCATTTTTTTTCGCATGAACAAACTCGCAAAAAAAACTGCGAAGACTGTAAGAAATTTTGTGATAATAATTTGAACAGCATGTGGTCATAAACTCTCGTAAAGAAAGGAAAGGGAGGGATGCTCCTTATGACGTCTTCAAAAAGCTCCAGACACAGTTCTGACCTTCCAGTGCCACCGTAAAATTAAATGTGTATGTGATGCTAAGTGGGCTGCAAGAAGTTGTGATTTTTATTTCACGAGGATAAATTATATTCTTCAGAGAAAAGCAGGCAAAAAATTTTATCTCAGGCAAAGATGTAATACCATTTTTCAATCAAGCAAGCAGCCATATAATTCTTGGTAACATGTGGCGCTAACAAGATAGCAGGAATTATGTAGTCTTTAAGGTCCCAAATAAAATCAACCATATATAACTTAATTACATTTTGTACAAAGTTCTTTTTGTGAGAACAAAGAAAATTGCGGAAGTCGTGTGCTTCCGTTGCAACAAATGATGATAGAATATATCTACGTGGATACATATTTGGTTTCCTAAAACACGCAAAATAGAAAGCTGGAGGAAACGAAATTCGATCGTAATGGGTCATTTCCCTACATTCCTCAAGAGGAGTTTCACACAGCACTCAAACAACCACCCTCACAATATTAGAAGTGTTCATGCACAACAACCCAAAAAAAAGCGGATGTTTCCGATCGGGCAGCAAGCACAGCCTCCGGTCGACGCTATAAGCAAAATACAATGTGAAAACGAGAAGTGAAAGTACCCATGTCTTTCTCACAACTCCTCTGTATATATCTTCCCTTTCACTTTTGTATGTGTTTGTGAATCTGGTGTGGAACATTTTTAAGGTACCTATTCGACGCGTCCCATGTTGTAAACTTTTCAGTTGGCACGATAAAGGAGCAAGCTTCTCGTTCAATTCGTACTGTTTAGCTCCCACAAGAGGAGAAAGGAATCCCGACAGTCATCCCAAATAGCGAATAGGAGATGCTGTAGAAGAAAAGGGAAAGTTTTAACTGTGAGGCTAAACCAGACCAGGCAGCTCGAAAAAAATGTAGGTTGGCCGATATAAATTGGTTGGGTTTGGGAAACATTTCTTCGGTAAGAGAAAACTGGTATTCCTTTGGAAAGTTGAGCGTAGTGACTTGGAAGCATCCTGAGAGACTAGTCCTAGACTATTTGCACCAGTGACAACGCTCCTTTGTAAACATAAAAGTGCACATTACCCCATATTCAAGCACAAGCCCGATTTGTTTAGCGAATAGGATTCCATAAATTTACATAATTCTCACATAAAATTCAACTTATACTGCACCATTTATTTGACTAAAGATTGTACCACGACATTAAAAAATGGCCGGTGTGTCTGCTGTCGGAATAATCGCGTTATCTGCTCAAGTGATTCTCTTGCTTTCCTTGATCTGTTGCGCCTCCGCCGCAAAGTTACCTGCGGAAGAACAGAATCAAAGGGAGGACAAAAGTAATGTGATTTCTGAAGGGCACAGTGTCACTTCTGGTGCCACCGGTCCCGCCTCCGTGATTGTCCCAGCGGCCCGCGCTAGTTTGCCCGTTGCTACGTCGATGGATGATTTCGAAGTGGTGGCCCACACTGGAGCTGATGGTCTTGGTAGGCAGAAGCGCTATGTTGGGTGGGGACGCAGCCCACGGCTAAGATATATGAAGGCATCGTCTACCTTTGACCATGACTCATTGTTCAACAAGATACATAACAACTTTGATAAGAGGTAGGAAAAGTCGTGTCCAGTTTTTAATTTGCACTTTCTAAATAGTTTAAGACAAAGTAGAGCTTAGGTTGTGGGATTTCATTTTTTTAAAAATATGATTGAACATGTGTATTTTATTTATTCGCTCAATGTTGCATAGGTTCGGTCCAGAGGCCCCCATTTCCAGCTTCCGAGAACTCCGCATGAAGCAGAAAGTTCCCAACATTCAGGTTCTCCTTCCACACTTGCAAATGCGGAACGCCCGAGTACCAAGCCCGGATACAGATGGAGATGATGGTGCTGGATTCATGATAAACGAGTTGGATCGGCCCGCTGGAAAATTGACTCAAGAGGATCTGGAAGCCCTTGCTTATCTTCTTGAAGGTGACTCGCAGTAAAAAATGTGAGCCAAAAAAAATCTTGCAAAATAACCATAAACTATCTGCTTCTCTGGAGGAAATGATAACACGGGGGAATATTGAGCAACATTTTTACCAGGATAAATTCTATACCGTTTCTTATATTCTCGAAAGGAATTTATTTCACTCTTTCATAAAAAAGTTTATTACTTTCTATTATACATACATCAGTACTTCTCTTTGCAAAGCGGTACACTTTAAGAACTGGGAAAGTTGAGGATTTTCTATACTTTAAAGTTGGTAATGCTGGTTTAAATCTCGGCGTTTTGTTACAAGTATATATTGGTCAAGTGGCTTCAGTTTGAAGTTACAAGAACTCATCGTCTCTTTATCGCAGCCTTTTTTATGAGGGTTGCATGAATAAAAAATTTAGTTCCATTGGTGCAACAAAAGTTTCCACAGCTAACAACTAAAATGCACACTTAAATATAGCTTTTAAAGTGAATACGAGATATGAAACATATTTAGCATTTTTGAAACGAGATATTAAAAGTACTAGTAAGTGTGCAGCAATAGTACTGTAGCAAATTTCCTGTCAAATTTCATTTTCCGTCAGGATCCATTCAAGTCGTTGTTGGATAATTGTTGCACTCAGCAATTTCGAGAAAGAGAGCATATCGTGGCGTTTGGTCATCTCAAAGCAATTGGCTTCTACAGAGATTTTGAGATAAAATTCTATGAATCATGTAGCAAGTAACTTTTGTAGAAAATTACTGGCGTAGAATGACCTGTGCTCTATGGTGCTCTTTTGATGCTTCTGTGTGTGATATTTTTATTCAATTGAATCTTTCTTCAATACACAATTAGGACTATTTACTACTACTACTACAACTACTGTATAACTTTGCATAAATAGACACCTAAAATACAGGTAACTATACAATTTCGTATTAAAATACCAAACATTCATCGTAATTCATGTCTTCCCTCTCAACCGTGACAATAATATCAACACCTGAATCCAAATCAATCGACAATAAAATCCACTTAAATTATTATTAACTCCTTATTAGTCTGTATTTACATCATAGTCGCTGAGTTATAAGGATCGATGACGAGTCTAATTCCGTTCTGCGTGTACATTATGAATCAACTACGAAAACTATTATCTCCAGAAAACTCAAACATGGTTAGTCAACTCTTCTGCTTGTTTGAAGCTCAAGATTCCGACTTGCAACAAATTATATTAAAAGCAATATGGCGAACGTGCCTTTATGGCCAACACAAGGCACAGTTGCAGCAAATTATTCTCATTTCAGAGTAAACAGTTATGATCATTTTCAGAGTGATGTTGCAATGCACCTCACTCCAGTCTTTAATTCATCTTCCCAGTAAGGGAAGTGAAAAAGCTTTTTGGAAGACCCACATGCTGGTTCCAGTTGCAAATGTCACAAAGTCGCGATCTGTAAACGTAATTGGAAAAAGAGTTTCACTTTCTATAAGGTACAAGTAATAATAACAACTAACTTTGACTACCTTTGTTCGGGCTGGCAAGTTTTCTGGAGAAAATGGTTGCAGTCGTAGGAGCAGGCAATACCATACTTGCTGAGGCGATAGAAATTATTAAGAAAGTCTGCTTCGAATACTTGTGTCATTTTATAGTTCAGACCATGTGCTCCGCTGCACATTGGATTTTATGATATAGGCAACATGGTATTTGTGTACTACGAATTGTAGTACAGGTCAAGAATTTTTATGAGGAAAATTCCACGACAGAAATGGTGATTTCACTTGTTTCAGAGCGCAATGTTGAAGTTTTAACGAAGCCTTGTCTTCAAATTCAGACGAAGTATAAAGAATTCGATCCGGATAGGTTCATATACTAATAATCTACAAGTTTTATTGATCTTGTGTTTTAATTTCTTTCACTTTCACTGGATTTTCCTGAGCTATTTAATTACTACTGTCTTCCAAAAAAAATCAACATTTGAAATTATTCTTCACTCCAAGTAAAAATTCTAATTACGTGTAAAAAACACTAATCAAAATTTCACCGAACAAATTATTACGAAGATATATATTTCAGCCGTACTTAAAGCTTGTTTGTCAACAGACAATAACTGTCCTTATTTAACAAACTTTAGTACTATTAAAAATTATATTAATTAAGATATGCATGATATGCTGAATCACTTATATACTCCGATTTCATCCTACTTTTACCGCTCTTCAAAATATCTAATAAGATACTAAATTACTATTGGCTGTTATGTATGCGTTATATGGACGTATAACACATAATATGTAAAATACTCTGTACTTTATGTGATGATGTGAATGTGACAATAATAAAATGTTCATTTACTGTTTATTTAAAATACTGCAATGCACTCATTTTGGTTTCAAGTGAACTTTAAGGCATTACATTCTTCACATCTGATAGACATAATAATTATGGTGGCATAAAAATGTGTAATTACGAATCGGTTCTCATCATTGCCATTTCTTTAAATAAACTTATTAATTTTATTATATTTTCCAATCTGTTTTGGTAAAGGTAACTACAATCAGGTAATATGTTACACTGGTTGAACCGATTGCATTAATAGCAGGGTCGGTTGAAATTAATGCTGAATGGGAGGGGGGAATCCATTATCGTGAAATAGTTGCTTGAGGAAACCTTGAGATAATTTTGGAGTTCGTGGGCGCTGTGGATCAGTAAAGTCGACGAAATGAACCCCAAATCGTTCGGAATATCCTTGAGCCCTGAAAATTAAAATATTTCCGATTTCAAGTCTGATTGAATCCCATTTTTTTTAAACTAAAAAACACGAAAAACATTTCGCACCATTCGAAATTATCTAGAAGACTCCATGCTGTGTACTTCTTAACATTGCATCCGTCCAAAAGGACAGCCTTCAGCATATTATTTGTGTAATTCGCATAGTATTCAACTCTTCTGTAATCATTAACCCCCTCGGCATCTGTATCAGAGAATCCGTTCTCCGTGACATAAAGAAGGGGATTTCCATATGTGTTCTTGATCCAGTTCATGAGTTTCCGGAAGCCCCTGTAAGGTTCATATTATATATGCTTAAAACTTTCTAGTAATATTCTGGAATATAGTATTTCATCTCTGATCGTAAATAAAAAATAAAATTTCCTAACCATGGAACAACCTTCAACCAAGAACTTGCACTTGGAGGCCAGCTTGGATCATGCCAAGTTTTTGTATTTTGGTCACCGTGCCTGCAATGAAGTAAGCATTAAAATGGTCACCACGACCTGAACCATGCAACATGCAGTATTGATTTCCAAAATTGAAATTTAAAATTACCATCCTGGTTCGGTGGAGTTCTGTGAAGTGACTAATTCGGTGGTGTAGTGATTTAGGCCAAGGAAATCCCAAGATCCTATTGACAAAGATTTTTATTATTATAACTCAAATCAGCTACGTACAGATTCGCTACCATTAGCATATTGCAACTACTTTAACCTTTCAACTCCTCCTTCTCAAAGTCACTAAACGTTGGCAGTCTGGATTCATCCCTTCCTTCCAGCTCGCTCTTGTAATCGACGAGTTCTCTCATAATGCTTGGGTAATCTCCAAAAAAGACCGGAAATGCGTACCAACCGTGCTACAATTGTGGTAAAGTAGTTTAAATACTTGAGAGAAAATGTTACCAGCTCAATTTGCCAGAAATCCCACTACGCGAAATTAGACCTACCTTGAACCTAACAGCGCGTTCAGCCGCTTCGACATCATCGGGATTGTTTGGATCCGCTAAAAAAAAGAGTGAGTGTTAGTAAATTCAGCATTCAAGTAATAAACTGCTTATGCGTTCATACTTTTTAACTACATACCTGGTTCGTACCACCCGCTATCAATGGTAATACCCACCTCACCTTGGTGGCTTTCCTTGAAATCCTTTAATTAATTATTATTATTAAATTAATGCATAATTACCCACATGTACTTATTAATGTATGTATACTTATTATTGCTTCAGGCAATAACTCATACGCACCTTCTCGTATAGTCGATATGCCTTTGCATGGCTTTTCAAAAGATTGTGAGCACATTGATAAGGAGCCTCAGCAGAATACATTCCTGGAGCATGTACCCCAACTCCATACCTGTTTTAAATTAATAGCTAATTTGATTTCTAGTAGCGTATAATATATTAATTCAATATTGATGTGGAAGATTGTCATACCCGTTTACACAGATAACAAAGGCCTATAAAATAACAATTAAATAATAATTAAATTTTCCAATATGCCATTATGTTAGTTTAATATTGATTTAAAAGTTATTTTGAAATTATGAAAATGACCTTTGACCTTTAGCCTGCGACCTTTGACATAACCTTTAATTAAATGCAATTGCATAAGTATGCACCACAATACCATTTGCAATCAATGCATTGATCAGTTTGTTGTAGTAATCAATTCCTTTCTGATTAACAACTTCGGTGGTGCCCTTGGGGAGAATTCGAGACCATGATAAGGAAAAGCGGTAGAACTGGACCTATTGTGGGTAATGTGAGACAATGCATTAAAATTTAATATGACGAAATTTAATATTTATGTAGTTACTAGCGGCTAAAGTGCCCCAGTCTCCTTGAGTAGCGCAACATCTTCTAGATATTTATGGTAGGAGTCACATGCCACGTCACCTGAAAATACAGATATCAGAATCAGCCCTGGGAAAAATGCTGAACTCCGCTTGAGTTATTTTTTTAACTGGGTTCATTTTAAATTATCATTCACATGAACAACACTTTCATTCCAACAAATTAACATCGGAATGGGGAGCTGAGCTCAGTAAAAGATGCTGAGGCTTCACTTATTGCACGTTTAAGCTAAATCCAGTCGCTAAACTAAATATCTAGTAAGGTTTGAAAAACATCATTGCATAATACCTGTACTTCCATCTACGATCGGGCTTGGGTCGCTATGAGTGAAGTTATCCCAAATGTTTGCTCCCTTTCCTACAAACGTTTCGGTTAAAAGTTTTTATGAAATATATTTGTGCATATGTATGTTGGTAACAGGAATGCAATGCAGGAGTGCAATTTACCGTCTTCGTTCCAGCCTCCCTCGATTTGGTAAGAAGCTGTAGCAAATCCCCACTCAAAATCGCTTGGGAAGAAATCATACAAAAATTCTTCTTCTTGAGCGACACTCGCGCTCAATGCCACAAGGACAAGGGCAAAAATTCTGAGTGATGCTGCCATTGTGAACAACTAGGCTGACAACCGTCAGTAGTTGGAAATTGGTTTAGCAGAAGTAAGCAACGGAGTGATAAATAGCAACATCCGACATGCCAATTTATACACGTTTGAAAATGTGTCTGCAAAAATTATGACTCCATACCTTTGAATAAACATTGCTTAAACAACGTGGGTTTTTGAAGATCAACTGGATTATTTTTTTGACATGCTTCACTTGAGATTAATTTTTAATGTCGACGTAAATTCAACATATTGTGACATTATCGAAGGTTTAATGTTGGCCTGCTATGCACCTGTATTCCAGTGACGGTTAAATGTCCCGTATAATTTTAGTATATTTATTGGTGTGCTTATAAATGTGATGGGAAAATTAAGTTGAAATCGCTGTTGAAGTGGAAGTGATTTCCAGCAAAAGGTAATTAGGTAATTGGATAAGTTTCCATATTAGTTGAGAATTTTAAGTTGCGAAAGATTATGGTAAGCATTTGAGATTACTGAACGGATTTGGACCACGTGAGTCAATGTACCGTCATGATATAGAGTATGGATTTTGGAAGCAGAATAATCATGTAAATTTGCAGTCAATCAGTCACGAATTGAATGATCAGGTTTCATTTTTAAAGTGGTAAGGATAATATCTAGATATCAAAACAACTTCATGCATTCTTCAGGCAATTTCATGCTAATTGAAACATTCATCATAAATATAACTGACGCTAAATCAGGTAAATCTGCTTTTTCAGCTGAGTGGGACGTGGTTTTTACTTCGGTAGTAGCAAAACATACAGATCAAACATTCATTATTTACACATAAGATCACGTGATAAGGGCTGCAAATGAAAACAACTCTTACTAAACACCGTTTTTAGGTTCACAAAGCATAAATGTCAGTCAGGAGTGATGTCGGGCTAAAATTTTGATTGTATTCCAATATTTGTATAATCCCTTTATATCAAAATCACAGAATGCTTCCGGAATTAATTTAATAGCTGATTAATTTCTTGTTAATTGGGATGACAGTTTCAAATTATGTAAAGATTTAATTTCTGTCGCAAGGCATCATATGTGCATAATTTATGAGAAATACTCCAATCCCTGTGATAGCTTTAACCTGTCGTATTACGCATGCATATTTTCAACTATTTTGAAAGATTTGATACTATTTTGATTTATGCCATTAAGCATATATCCTTCTACTGAAAATTGCTTCAAGTAAGATGAAGATATTATGGGATCAACCACGGAAGGCTAATTAAGTTATATCTTTTGCATGTCTGCATGAAAAAGGAGCGCGTACGTAGGTTCTCACTTTTACTTATTATTGTATTGTAATGTATAACCTTACATTAGTATAAACAAGTGTTTTAGAATACAATATACAACGAGTATCATATAACGATAGGACATGATGCTGTGTTCCCTCGTGCATAGTAATCTTGCCAATTACTTTACCATTACCGTTTTTGCACAATCTTGGTGAAATGAAGCAAGAGTAACTTTATGACTGCTTTTGTGACCTTGAAATACTGAACGTGAATCATCAAATGAAGTTAAACACATGTGTGGCACAAATGCTACCACGTTTGTGCATTAGTAAAGCATTCAACATGTGCTTTGTGTTCGTTTTGATTTACCTACCTTGCAATATCTTATCAAATTTAATTTAATTGAAAGAACCATTCGTCAGTATTAGTATACTGAAAGTGAGGTCGGCAATGTCGGTA
>JAHZNF010000700.1:0-13425 GCA_027744215.1 Troglopedetes dispersus
CAGTACCTGTTTGACCAGCATTTCTTCTACCAAAGGTAATGCTGTGCAATTTGAATAATTCTCAAAATATCTGCTAGGTGCTCTGATGGAAATGAACATGACAAACTTCAGTCCAGGATCAGAGGATCAGCAGAAACTAGTAAAATCAGTTGCGAAAATCGCATTCGCAAGTGAATATAAGAATACTCAAATAACGCATTTTGAGCTGCAATGACTATAGTGATACATTCAAAACCCTTCAAAACAAAGATGAGTATTATTGACATGGATTTAAGAGTGTGTGCTTTGTCACATGATTGTCTTTGATACGAGGCAGGAATCTCTAACCTGAAATGAAGAAGTGGCATGTGACCTTTGACCTTTGTGAATAATACAACGTCTCATGAGCACTTCAAATATTTTCTGGTTCATTTGAAATCTTGTTTAGAAACGTAAAAACTGTGTTAGATATGTTCACTTCCATGTTAAAAAAAGGGTGCTTACAAAAAATCATAATAACTTTTACCCATTACCAAAAATCCAAATCCTTATGGCATATAGACTTACAATTTCGGTTCGAATAATAGGTATACCTTTTGGCTGTCTTTGTACTTACGTTCAGATGTTCAAGAGCCTTTGACCTGGCAAAGATATATATTATAATAGATATAGATAAGAAAGACCAAGTAAAGATTTCCTATATTGCTGTTTAGCATTGCACTGTTGCAACGCTGCTTCATTCTGGCATTTGAAAAATAGGAACTGAGCAGGTTGTAAAACTATTTCCGTTCCCAGTCTCAGACAATCCCTTCTTTCTCAAATGGAAACCGAAAGTACATTGCCTTACTATACCTAAATAACGATTGGCATTATTTTTTACTGATTTTATCAAATATCCAGATCCCGATATATTCATGTTTCCATTTACTTTCCAGCGTATATGCGTGCTATAGGGTGAACATTGCGTAAAAAGGAGAGGACGGTTTTGTTGGGTGCTATGGTTGAGTTGAAGGCATGGATAAGTAGAATTGATCAGATCCAAATCAAATGTTGAGTTGGTCAACCAGAAAAATGGAGTCAACAGGACCACAAGAGAAATCCATAACAACCACACTTGCCAAACACTTTATTGATGATGCCATGGTGTGCTGGAGATCTTGCTTTGTTTGTGTGAAGGTAGCTGACGAAGAAGATCATCACATCGTATCTATTATATCATCATCGTCATGATTAGATATACCAGAATTTGGGTCTTTATGTCACTGTTTTTTTTGTGAAAATGATTCGCTCACTCACAATTCCATCATCATGAGCTTTCAGTTTCCACAAACAGTATCTTTCTTTCCCAGTACACTCAACTGAGCACCTAACAGAAGCTACTTCGTAATACATTTCGCTGATGTAGATAAATACCACCACCATCTCCTAGACTACCCTTAATGGGGCAAAGTAATAAACACGGACCCAGCAACATAAGATGCGTTGGAAGCAAGCGGGTTGGATGATGGCAATACTCAGCACGAAAGCATTTTTGAGCATAATGGGAGCAGTGAGCAAAAAGGAGAAAAATACTAAATAAATGTCACCAATTCAGTTTTCTCTTATTGTCCCAGTGTTTTTCCGTTTTACTTTCCCCTTCAGAACTACTTGATAAACTAAGAAAGAAGCTTGGAGAGGCGACGTGATGATATGCACTTGAACGTGAGATTCTCTCATCAAACTTTTCTTCCTCTTAGCGGACCAATATAGTTTCAGTATTAAAAGGGCAGAGGATTTTGTATACACCTTATTTTCACCATCAAGCACACATTCACTAACGCCACCATCAGCCTGACTTTTTTCCTCTTTTTGTAGTTCCATTGACTCATGAAAAAAGACCAACACCCAACATAAATGTCTGGGGAATTTTTTCTAGGTTTCTTTTCGGGATCTCATTACTTATGTTGGAGAGATCAAATTTTATGGGAAGTAGGACGACATTGGAATGATGATGACTTAATAGTTGTTAAGTCAGAGAGCATATTTCACTCCCATATCTATTTTGTTGAAGGACATTGTTATCAGCATGTATGAGTATGAATTAGTATTATGCTTTATATCTCTATAGCTACACATCTTCATCCGAAGAGCCACAGGTTTTCTTCCCTTGACTGGAGGTGTTCACGTGTACATTAAACATAGCATTCATTTACGATAGGAGCAATTTCTCTTAGGCCGTTTTTTCCGAAATTTGGAACAAAGGGGATGGTTACATACAACCACCGATGCTTTAAGCCATTATTGTATTTAGTATCTTTTAGGTATTTTTCTTAGGTTACAACTACAACATATCTTTGCATCGATTATCTTTTAAAGAAACCCTGGAATATCACTTTTAAAGAAAAAAAATGCTACGATAAATTGCTTATAAGAATTGCAGAATGTCGACATTATGTATAATAATGTGATGTAATATGTCTAATATATGCAATGTATTGTTCCAATAATGTCCAGAGTGGCGCAAAGTATCGGCGATAATAAAGAATGAATTAACAACTCAATGTTTTTCCCCTACTTCTTCCTTGGCATGCTAAAATGCAAAAGTTTGGGCGGCGGAAACATTATATACCGTTAACCAACCTCAACAAAAGTATACGAAACGAATTGTCTTTTCACAGGTCGAATGTCGAATGCATGGTGCTACACGAAGGTATACTTTAAAATCAATTATTGACTGTAGTAAATAGCTTACCATCAGGTTTCTTCGTTACTGCTATACAATATCCATCGTCTTGAAAACAAGTTTGTGAGTTTGATCTGGGATGTTGAGTCGTTGTGTCAGAAGACACGGGAAAATGACTATAAGAATCACTGATAAGTGTTGAGTCTGCACTTGGTATGTATCCACTTGTCGGGTTTCCACCTTCCTTATCACTGACAACAACTACGTTCCCCAACATACGCTGTTGATGGACGGAGGTGGTACTGGGGCCACCCGAGGTGGTGGAGATAGGAGTGTACTTACCTGATAAATAATTAATTATTTGTTTTAGACAAAGGGCAAACTTTGGCAGTGAACAGAAGCATTGAAACAGATTTAGGGATCAACTTCAAAGGCAACATTTTAATATCATAGGTTCCACTATAAACATGAAAGCGGATTCCAGAGAATCAAAAAAAGGGTGCGCTGGATGTGTGCAGTCTTAAAACTAGTGTATGGCTCTACTTCCTTTAACGACTGTCTGATATTCATTCATTCTCACCCTTTGTTACTGATCTCATATCTTGTGGTGTGTATTTATGCTGTAAGTATGTAAATGGTGAAAATAGATCAAGGAAGCAAAAAACATAAATTGTCATATACTTTGGGCATGTGAATATATGTCGGTTATATATTCGAACAATCTCAACAAATGATTTAGAACTCATATCTGACAAATGAACATTATAAATATATAGGTATAGAATAGAGGTATAGGTTCGTGAAATCGAATTCATCATGAATTCCTAGCACAAGTTATTTTTTTAAAGATTGGCTACAATCTCGAAATAATTAGGTAGATCTCACTTTTCAGTAAGCCAAGATTATCATTGTGATACCTATAATAAAGAAGATTTAATTAACACAGAAAATATTTCAAAATTCAAATGAATAAGGCCCTCTAACTTGTAAAATCACAAGGAATTATCGGGACGAGGACTTTGACATAAAGTATGCTATTTAAACAGTGAACAGGAAGCTTCTCATGAGCTAGTTAAATTTTGATATCAAGTGACATTGGACACGTCATGTTGTGATTCACCACAGAAGAGTCTCTACCGGATAATACTTCACTAGCAGTCTTTCAAACGTTGTTTATACAATATTATTCAGTAAGCATGTCGGGAAACTTTCTGTACTAAAAAATACCCTTGACAAAAGACTATCATTCAGTACTCGATAATATTACATATAAACAGAACAAACATCCACCTTCAGGCAGAACAAGGGAAAAGTGCTCAAACTTCGCATGTTTAATGTATAGACCTTAGAGAAGGAAAAGAAGACTAGGGATTTACTCAAGCATTCAAAGTCAATTCAACAAAAGAATGCAGCACGTCAAGGCATCAAAAAGTCAAGTCAAGAGCAAGAGTGAGTGTATGGTGCCATCACATCACCATTACCATCCACTTTCTCTTTCACAAGGACGATGTAAGTAGAAAAAGAAACAGGATAATATTAAGAAAGTAAAACTACACAACAGGCAAATGCAATATTATGGTGATGATGATATATTGTATTGAAAAAGTAGACTTCTGCCGTTCCTAGTTATTCTTATTGTTGAAGAAAGGAACTCACATTTTTTATATCTCTTTCTCGTTTTACAAGCATTATAAAACCATCTTGAGCAAGGTACGTACAACCCCTCCCTCATCCCTTCCCTTGCCCCGCTTCGAGGAAAAAATTAAGTGAAAGTTCTCTCACTGCTCTGTCGGAGCAACTACATTGAATTGTCAGACATGTCGGTATTTTTTAGAAGACACTTTTGGAGTTGAAAGGTTCAAGTGGTGTCTTTTTGGAATACTTACCATAAAAATCCTGATCCTCACCAAACCACATTATATCCTCTGCTCACCATATAAAGGTATGTGTCTACCAAAGAAGGAGGTAAATTATGCCGTTGAAGCTTATAACATGTGAAAGAGGACATGATCTAGTCTTGGTTGTGCAGTAACCAAAGCACGGACATGTCCGTTTAAATGGAAACGTTTACTTCGGGATATTAATGGACACGGCGCAATAAACTGGAGGGACAGAACCTCAATAAAACCAGTTCATGACGAAAAGCGAAAAAAAAGAACGCAACGAGAACAGAAACTTTCACATAGTGATTTGGGTTTGCGTGTCTTTCTCGGTCGGAAAAAGTTTGTTCCGTTCAGTCAACAAATGGGTGCTGAGCCACTTATTAGACGAAGAATTAAGTACATGCTTATGTTGCGAACTAACCGTAAGCACGTCATCCATGATTCATAGCTGGCTAAAATGAATTCGAAGGTCTCCAAGGTATAAGCTATCATGCTGGAAATGTAAAGTTCCGATTTAAACACGTGCTGAGGTTGACCGAATGAAATATGAAATCAAGGCTATATGTATGCACGTAGGGTTATTTTTCATTGAGTAAAATAATTTAAGAATACATGTTTTAGACCAAATTTAAATTCGCATGCAAGTTATATCATACATCTTATTGATCATGCTGATGGTACAATTATTGGGACTGGCATAATGTTAGCAGTGAAATCAAATTTCACATGCTTCGACTTCGCTTACCGGCTGGTGTCCTAACCGGCGGGGTGTTGCCTAAACCTTGTAGACTTTGCGACTGAGAGATTCCAGACATTGTTGCGGCAGTGGCAACCCCTTTCCCATTGATGGATGTGGTAAGAACGCTACTGGTGTTTATAATGCTAGAAGAATGTGCGCTACTTCCGCTCACACTCACACCCGGCTTGTATGTGTCGGTGTACCCATCAGAAGTACTTCCTGTTGCATAACCGATAATTTGTGAAGAGGTAGACCGACCAGGTTGTACTTCGTTGCCGGCACCACTAGTAATACTGGCACAGATTGGACTACGCCTTTCGTCAAGATTGCCTGACGGGGTAGAATGTCTCTTGAGGGAGTGTCGGAGCAAAGGAATTTTTGCTTCGTTGATTCCTTCGCCCAGTTCATCTTCATCTCCGGAAGGGACCCCGGATAGAGGATTTTCAATAATTTTTATTGGTTCCACTCTTGACATTTTTAAAATATTGTGTTAGTCACTAAATAGCAAACCGGCACACATCAGTATTTATAAAACACTGCGACCGCAGGCAAAGACAGTGGTAGTTTGAATTCGTAACCTTCACTTTCACTCCAAATTAATGTGAGTTTTTACATTACGTATTCGGAACCACTTAAAAATCCACTGGAAAATGATGCTGCTGAAAAGAAGGGGAAATCAAGAGCGTGTGTGTGTGGTGAGTCAATTTTTGTTGGACTCGAGGAATCGCACAAGTGGGATTTGAGAGATGCAGCGTTTGTTGCATGCAGGACAGGGTCCATTTGTGCAATACCATGAATCAGGTAGTGGGATCGAGTCGTGTGAGAGAACGCAAGTAGAAACAGAACCAGTTATTGTGGTGATGAAGGAGCACTTTCCCCAACTTCGTCTTGAGTTTCTCCAGGAATAAAATGGTATTACACTCGCTTCAATATGTTTTCCATCAGACTACAGCCACGAACTAAACAACGATCAAAAAGAAGAAAAGGGAAAAGTATTATCATTTGGGAATTCAAATGCTTTAAATATGCATGTACCTACATACAACACACGATTCAAAGGTGCACTCGCTTTTTGTGAGGTACCAGACGAGATCAAAGTATATATTAATATAAATGGCTACATACGTGCAGGTAGTAGGACACATATTTTGGCAGACTGTCTTTACTCAAAGTGTTGAAAAATAAATGAAATCATTATATGTTAGGTTTCGTAATAGAAAGCAAAATAGGTAATTGATCTTTTGTTGTTTTGTTTCTTACACATTGCCACTGTAATGTAGCCAGTGAGGCTTTTTGGTTCTCTTTACTATTATTCTACAACAACAATTCCGCAATATTTTCTGCGTCATATTTCACTTTTAAATAAAAACAGATTTATTTGTTCATATTTGGTCACTGCACTGATTAAAATCAAATTATTCTTTTACTTACTGACTCGAAATAATTTTGGTGCATGTTCATATTATCTTCAGAGAAAAAGAAGCTGTTGAACTGTTGTTGATATGTATAGCTTCTCTAGAAGACTGCAAGAATGATCACATACTAACTGACGGATAATTACACTATAATGTACTTTGAAATATTGTATCAAGGCCGAATTGGAATGGAAAAGATTAGATATTTTTTAACATTAATTGAAAAAAAAAAGTTTTCTCCTTATCATCACAATTACTCATTTAAAGGTTCTTCTAAAGTAATAAATTATTGGTAATAATAATTCATTTCCAACGTTGCCGACTTTAATAACTGCACTGCACGGGAAAGTTCATTATGCATGCGGTTAGCCGTGCATGCACCAGTAGCTGCGAAGAATTTAACAGGTTGAATTAATGGTTTGTCTGTGTTCAACACTTTAACATATGTATTATACGACACTTTTAATAAGTACGGTAACTTGCGCCACGCCAGGAATATTTTCATCCAAAAGGTAATGGGAAAGTGGTGAAAAAGGTTCCATGCAGATCGCTTGGGGAAGGTAAGTGNATAAATTATTGGTAATAATAATTCATTTCCAACGTTGCCGACTTTAATAACTGCACTGCACGGGAAAGTTCATTATGCATGTGGTTAGCCGTGCATGCACCAGTAGCTGCGAAGAATTTAACAGGTTGAATTAATGGTTTGTCTGTGTTCAACACTTTAACATATGTATTATACGACACTTTTAATAAGTACGGTAACTTGCGCCACGCCAAGAATATTTTCATCCAAAAGGTAATGGGAAAGTGGTGAAAAAGGTTCCATGCAGATCGCTTGGGGAAGGTAAGTGTGAGTCTGGTTTGGGCTGCAAATACCCGAAGTGCTTGTTATACTACAATTTTTTAAGCAAGTGAAAAGGCAGCTTTCCCCACTCAAGCTAAATTTCATCTTATTATTTTTCAAAGATACGGATGGGTGATACGTGCTTCAATTTTATGCTGCTTTTGTCTACCCTGATGTTAGTCTGCGGATATCCATACACTCTAAGTTCACCAACAAACCTTTATTGCGAGATCATAACGAAACAATGCGTATGCAAAACTGTACGACGATAAGTTTCCACTTCTAGTGATAAGTCGCATATTAAAAATGACATGCAGAAATGAATTTTGTGTATATTGACGGTTACAAGAAAAATTCCGTGCGCTAGAAAACATATTTCTTACATCTCGTCTTTGCACTTTAAGCCGTTGTTTGCGTCACAATCAAATAAAGAAATGAAATACGAGAAGTGAAAGAACAGAAAGGAAGTAGAGTATGTTAGATACATGTTTTTCCCACTACAAGCTTAAACATATTCTTTTGGCAAAAATAAAAATAATAATAGGAAATATCCACTTTAGTTGACTTCAGAACTTTAATAATTCCTTCATTATGCAACACAGGTACGCAACATTCATTGTCAATATTACTGAATTGCAGAAAATACAATTCATTGGAACCTAGCACATTTGGCATGTAAAACCCTTTCCATTTGCTACTTTTCACAACTTGCAACATCAGAAGCTAAAAGAAGAGCGCTCATATAATATACTGCTCTAAGATAGTCAACCCAAAACAAGAAACACACAAGTCAACCGAAGTATTATGTAAATAACTTGAAAAACTTGATAGATTCAAATCCAAGATCAGTTCATTTTCCACTCAGGGCAACCTTTAATACGGCACACCAGCATTTCACCGAAAGACACATTAATATTAACTTTTGAGTAAAAAGATCGTCGTCGGACGAGACGCATGTAATGGTCTGGACCGACACACAACACGAACATTTGTGTTGCTTGCATAGTTCTCAAGGGTTTGTTTGTTATTTACGAATCGGATGTGACTTCAAATGATCCGATTTGATTAGGAAGTTTTCAAGATTTGCACAACAACTGACATAATGTAATCTTTTATGATTTGTTACGTGGAAATTCTTAAACTATCAGAATAAAGAACTAGTATTGCGAGCTCTGCTCCTCTTAAAAAGTAGCACCAAGCAGCACGTAGTTTGGTTATCTTTAAAAACGTGTAACTATGTAACTGTAAGGTTGAAAGTCAAAGAAAAACTTAAGGACAGCTTTTTATCAAAAGTGTTATGTAAGTATTTGGTGAAGTATACAATTTTTGTATACTATTTTTGTGTCTTAGTGGGGTCTCTTGAATCCTCACGAGTAAAGATTTCAACAATGCTTTTAAATATCTGTCTTTATTATTCCTTGCAAATAAGTACTTTATTACTTTATACAAATGTTTACCGTATCTAATTGATAATATAAATGCCTAAGCGGTAAAAACTGATTTCAGCATTTAGTATAAAATTCATTTTCCTTTGATTCCCGTTTCCTTTTCCCGTCTGGTTTTGATCACTTGGAGTAATTATAAAAGGAATTTACAATTAAAGTGTCTGAATGTTCTCAGTGCTCTCAGTTCTTATGGAGGACACCGCCCAGTTGTAGGCTGTCGGTGTGTAGTAGTCGCACCAGGGTCCATAAACGGCGACGGTGAATTTCAAGATAGGCAATAATATAATGATAAATGCGTAATGGTTGCCTGTCTGCGGATCTGATAATCTGGTACGCAGTTACTCCCTCCGAGTTACTCACTGAGGTAAAAAATGATGTTCTCAACTGTATCGTGACTTTAGCAGCGTTTCTTATACTTTGCTTTTGCGCCTTTTATATAACGAGACGTTGTGAGCTTGAATGTGTGCAGCTTTAAAAGAACTGAATGCTGATATTAACCGAATTATGACCAGGGACATTCAAACTTTTTACCTTGAGCGAATTGCAGCACATTCCTACAGGTACTTTCTCTACGACTTACCCTCGACAAAAACTTTCACCACTAAGTTCTTCAAAACCATATTGGTGGTGACGTGACAATTGTTATTATTACGACTTTTACTAAATCCAACATCCAAAAAATTTCTTAATCCTCTCACAATAAAAAAAACCAGCGCAGAGAGTTCCGTTGTTCTCTAGCTCGCCTCACTTCGTTCAGACACCTCTGATTAAATACTTTAGTATTTATCTTAAGATTAATAGTGGAGATTGCATTATCCAGTGCAGAATTTGCCAGAAGTTAAATGCATATCAAAGGGGTAATGGACTTGCATGGGTTAATAAAAGTATTTCTGTAATTTATTTAGATTGGATAAGAGACATTTTTGTTGAATTGATGATAATATTATGTAAGAAGTGTAATTAATTCTCTTCTTACCAATTTCAGCCGTCACGCTGAAAATAAAAGGTTGGATTTCAGTATTGTTATTAATATTAAGGTATGAGATGATACAACCCTTGTACATAGTTAAATTTCTTGAACTTTGCTAAGTCAAATGAGGTAACCCTTACTGGAGAAAAACTCTTGTATCCCTTTCCGAAGGAAAGATGTAAAAAATTGCTTCATGAAAGGTCTTTGTGAACAAAATCGCAGCAGGAAACGTTCACGTTTGAAATACATGATCACATTCGTCTTGGTAAAGAAGATGCACCAATATATACGCATGAAAACCCGAATAAGAAAAGAATCATTCAAGTATGAAACAGAAAAGAAAGTACAAGCATTGCACCCAGTGTTATAACACTTTAGAAGGATGGATGGATGTGCTTGCCTTAAACGAAATCAGTAGCAGAAAATATGTAAATTTACTATGGTGGTGCCTTTTGTAGTGCCGAAGACTAGGTATGTTTTGTAGACTGCAATAAACAAGAATATGATAGGATGTAAACTGGAAAATACAAAGGTAGAAAAAGTTTACTTGGGGTAACTAGGATGCCCCTATGAAAGGTAATCGGATGCAAGCAAGACTTTTTCTAAGCATCACTGGTGTTGCAATTTTGGGCAAAATCTCAGCAATTCGGTTAATCCAGCAGACACTTTATATATATAATAAAAATCGCTGGTGCGAGAAATAGGTGATAGTATTGGACACTTACTTTCCTTAACATGAATTAACATTGCAAATGCAACATTGAACAATACCAAGATTTACACACAATGAATTTTGTAAATCGTAAATTCTTCGGTCCAGTGAAAACAAAGGCTTGCAGGAAAAAGCTTGAAGATGACTAACCTGGTAATGCTGCTTTCTAGAAATTCCACCCGCACCACTAGGGAAGGATGTCATTTGGTAATTCCAAAAGAAAAACTTGCAAGAACACTGTGTTTTCCTTTACCACTAATATGTCAATATTCTTTACAAACTAGTACTAGTAACGGTAAATATTTAGAAATTTCTTCTTGTTCAAGCAGAGTTGCACAGACAATTTGATATCAGTAAAATAATTGACATTAGGAAGTCTTACTCATAATAATTTAGTATTGATGCTCTCAGCTAACTTTCCTTGTGGAGACGTAAAACGAAAATTTTGGGAGCAACACAGCAACACATTTTTGTTCTTACATCTCAATCCACCCCGAACCCAGGTCTAACTAGGGGAGTGGAACCAGTCCAGTTCACACCAAACCACACACATCAACAATACGTCGTTTCACCATTGTGCTTATCCATACAGAGACGATCTCTCCTTCACATATCCAGCAATAACACTTCATTTTCTTTAGGTTCATCTGAGAACTAATATATTCAACCTGAACAGGAATAACCATACTAACTTGTTCACAGGTCAATTGTATATATAGACCGACTCTGGATTTGCGAATGAACTTTTCAGGAACCCACAATTCCTACTTTCTTCACTATGTAATGGGCTTTAGACTTGCAATTATAAATACTTATTCTTATTCAAGTCTTCTCCACGGTCATCATATTGAGGAGGCTATACCTTTATTTATCAGCTTCTTCATTTATTGAAATGAAAAATAAGGAAAGGAGAAAGAATGCAGGAATGTCACTCACTACTACTTACTATGGATCGCCGCTTGCCTGCTCCTCACTACCCTGCTGCACATTTAACAATAAAAACTGCGACGACCTGCCTCTGTACCCAAGCTGATTGAATTTATGCCCAAGTCTTTGAAGGAAGACAGACCCTGTTTGCTCATGGTTTTGAGGGAAAAAAATGAAAGATTTCCACTCGCTGGCAAACAACAACTCAAGAATCCAATTCTTCTTCGTAAACGATATATGATGATGAAAAAGAGCGCAATAAAGATGTGTACGCTTAAGTACTCGAAAAATAAGTGAAGTGCATGATGATCAAGTTGTTTAAGAAAAAGCAGAGAAAGAACATGTCGATGCTGGTGGTGGTGTGTGGTGCGGCGGTGACGGCAGTTGTTGTAACTGCTGCCAAGGTATTCAATGGCATTCCCTTTTCTCCATAATAATATCGCGTTTCTCTGCTTTCTACCTTCCAGTGTCTCCCTATCCGCTCTCTCTTTCTCACTCTCATTTTTGTCGTTTATTCCGTCGCCATAATCATCGTCCTCATCGGATTCTGCTGCTTTCTTCATGTTAAAATGAACAGGAATATTTGCTTCTGGTCGGGGATGGCATAGTTAATGCCATAACACCATCATCATCACATCACAGCCGAATAAAATGTTGTATGTACGAGATATTTGGATCTTTATGGTATGTTTTCAATAATAATAAGTAATGTTTGTACGCTGTTGTGATGGGATGGGGTAATGACAATTCCAGCTAGACCTCGTATTACTTACGCACGCTACGAGCCTGAAGTGCATGCATTGTAAAATGATAAAAGCGTTTTCTTTACGGACGGATGTACATAAATATTTTGTTCTTTTCGTGGGTCATGCATCAATACGCCAGATCTTATTGTTTGCATCTGGCACAATAACTGAAGCGGCCTAAGACTCCCAACAAAGGTTACCATAAAGAGATTTACTGAAAAGGTAAAAATCCTGTTGCTTGTTGACCTTTAAAAAGCTCCTCACTGTAGTACATAATGTTTGCTATTTTTTATACTGGTTAAAAATCTTCATGTAAATTCTGGCAAATCTAGTCAAATACGTTTTACAGAGATAGTCAGGTTAGATTATATTCTAAACACACTGCTTGAGTTTTTTAATCCATGTAAACCAGCAACTGTAGACAATTATGTGAAAACATAACATGGTCAAATAATGTATAACAAGATTTCAATGGAAAGGGGGCGATCGGATTTGAATTTTCAAGCGAATAAAATATCTTAGTTTCCCTTTATAATTAGTCGAAAAATATTTAGCATTAGCACCTCAATATTTCTGCAGTTTTAATCACTACTCACTAGTTTTAATTTTAATAATAGTTAAATAAAGTCCTGGAATAAGTCCCATTCTTTTATGAATAGGACATTATTAATTGAAATTAGACAAACATCACATGGAGAGATGCTATACTTTCAAAAGGCGGCCAAAATTCTGCCCTTGGCCTTGAAATTAACAGGTTTTGTTCGTCAGATACGTACGAATTACAAAATTTGTGCTTGGGCATTCACAAATTTGTATAAATAGTAAAAATAACTTCTCGGTTCGGTTCGTATAGATTCAATATTACTTTTACCTATATTATATAGAGGAAGCGTTGCATAGTTGTAAACATGTTGATATTCTACGTGTTCAACAATGCAAACTAGCGAGTTTTTAAAGATGAACTAACAAAAAATGTTTTGTACATTTTACCTTGATTCCAGTATTATGTACTAAAACATTCGAGTTTCGTTTTCAGACTCCTCCGTACAACTCCACCCATGACCAGTATGAAAATAACATTAATATTCAGCATAACTGAG
>JAHZNF010000701.1:0-15585 GCA_027744215.1 Troglopedetes dispersus
GCGTGTATCTGAGTTACCCCAACTTTTGAGACGGAGTGCCTGCAGAATTACCCACACACTTCGTGTGCGGACTTGCTACACAGAATAACAACAAATCATGAAAAAGGGCCCACAAGAAGGAAGTTTCAATGGTCATGGATTTTTTAAAGCCTTTTGTTAACTTTCTTTGATGCATTAAAATTCATCCTTTGTAAGGGTAGCATCTTGAGGAAGGGCATAAAATGAATTCATGCGCAATCTCATCTTTTCTTGTCCATTTTTTACGTGTTGCATCTGTATGCGCAGCAAAAAAAAAAAAGAAAAGTGGGGTCGGGTCGCTTGTACTTTCATCAATGAAGTATCAGACGATATGATATATGTGAAGTTGAGATGATTTCTTTAGTTCGGCATCTTGCTGTCATCGACGGTCATGCATCGCCTTCATCCGCCATGAAACAGTTTAAAAATACTTACGTTGGATCGACGTTTCTTTGGATAATGCTAAAGAGCCCCAATACATCTGTCTCATCATTTATTTTTGCCAAGATGATTTCTATAAGCAAGCCCTTTTTATATTGCTGGAGGTATCATTGATTCTCAATAAGAAATTAGTCAATTATACCGTTTTCAGTTGGGCTGTGATCTTCAATTTCTTAAAATATTCTACTCAACTGCGACGGCAGCTGGTCAACTATTGAAATCAGTTTTGAAAACGCATGTCACTTTTCCCCTCTTTGAGGCATATTATTATTATACACACTTCCAGCTTTGGCGGAGATTTTAGTGTGAAAACGTACTTTTTAAGAAATCTCAATTTTAGGAAAATAGTAGCCACTAAAATTTTACAGATGAAGACTTCTTAATGATTTAATGACACTGTATTCTGCTTCATTATTCTTGAAAACAATGGAGTAAAGTTTGCTTTAAAAATGTTCTGTTTCAAGTGCCCTTACCACTTCACAAACAGCTGGGCGACTGCCTAACGCATCATTTCCCCTATTTAATTATATCTACGCATAAAAATGCAGCTCTTGTAATTAATTAGGCTACTCGGGTGAGTTATCAAAGCATTTATCATTGTGAACGGAGGAGGAAAGGCATAAAATTACTTGAACACGTGTCGGGAGGTCCATCTCTCCTCAATTGTCTACGATGGTTCTCCTCTTCGTAGACCTTCCACCTTGATTCCTTAATATTTCCTTGCATTTAATGGATAACTTGCGTAAAGTGGGAATTGCATACGAAGAGCCAGTTTGGATATCCTTTGCAGGCAAGTTTGGAGAGAGGGTGAGTGAATGACGGAGGAGAGAAGTAAATGCAATTGCTTCCTTCCGTACGTTCGCCCCAACTGCTAAACTCTTTTCTTTCTTGTGTGTCTGAGAAACACGTCTATTTCTCTTTACGCACGTCTGTTTCCGGTCTGGAATGCTTTTTTTTGGATAAACTTCATAGAAATCATTATCATCTTCGTTGCTTCATCACAACCCAGCATTTCCTTTCTATTCTTCACCACGTAAAGTGGGAATTGCATACGAAGAGCCAGTTTGGATATCCTTTGCAGGCAAGTTTGGGAGAGAGGGTGAGTGAATGACGGAGGAGAGAAGTAACCCTTGTAGCAACCATCATCCAAAGTACATTAATGGAAAGGCAATTTCATGTACTTTTGTGAACATCAATTATGGTACATCTAGTATATGTATGAAGGAAAGACAGGCGGGTTCAAATAAAATTCATGCAATTTCGTATATCTCTGAGAGGTGCTTTGCACATACCTCCACGGCTGTTATTTCAGCATGAACTACTACATCGTATGTACATCTAAAAAACATTTAGCTATGTATAATCTAACGCCAAGCAGTTCTCTCATGTGCAATTTTCCGTGTGGTCATCACGACATTATTTTAGCAAAATTGTTTGTTGTTTTTTTTTCAAAAATGCCAAAAAAAGATTTTGTCCAAAGGAAACGTATTAGACAAATTGCAACTGAAGAAGTTGACAGTATTTTACATAGATCTCATCAGCACATTCCTGAACTTCCTGCCGACAATCAGCTGCCGACGGATCAGTCCACGTCCAGTCAAATCCACGCTACAGCTGAAACTTCCAGTGAAGCAAACGATATCCTCGACCTTCAAACTGCACCTTTTGACTCCGACGAAGAACCAGACTACTCAAGTGCGGAAGAAGATGTAAGTGAAAGTGACAACATTATAGAATCATTGAAGGTGTGGTTCAACGAAAATTCAGTTACACACAAGCAATTTTCAGCACTACTCAAGATTCTCCGAGTTCACAAGTGTTATAATAATTTACCCGTTGATAGTAGAACCGTAGTAAAAACTAAAAGAAGAAATGAAATTTCTGAAATCTTCCCTGGTCATTATTATCATTTCGGTTTAAGTGAAGTGATTGATGACACATTGAAAGAATTAAACTCTGACGAACTCAACTTACAAATTAATGTGGATGGTCTTCCTTTATTTAAGTCAAATAGCTGTCAGGTGTGGCCAATTCTTGGAAATTTGATTGGTATTTCGAAGCACCCCTTCGTAATTGGAATATTTTGTGGGAGCAAAAAGCCAGCTTCACCAAATGCTTTTTTAGAGAAGTTTGTAACCGAATTTATTAAACTGCAAAACGAACTAAACCAAATCGGGAAAAAATTAAAAGTTCATTCATTCATTTGCGATGCACCAGCTCGTGCATTCATAAAATGTATAAAAGGTCACACAGGGTACTCCGGCTGTGATAAATGTGAAACTGAAGGAGAGTATCATAATCGCAGATTAGTTTTTGTTGATTTGAATTCTAACAAGAGGACAAATATATCATTTAGGAATCAAACTGATGAAGCACATCACAATGAGCATTCCATTTTAGAAGGGATAGGAACACTGGATATGGTATGTGACTTTCCCCTCGACTCAATGCATTTAGTTTATCTCGGTGTAACGAGAAAACTGATACATGTTTGGGTGAAAGGTAAACCAGGTCCCTATAAACTCAACAGTGAAGCAATTTTAAAAATTTCAACAGAACTCTTAAAACTTGCACCTCAATGTGTGAATGAGTTTCAAAGGCGCCCGCGTAGCTTACTTGAGCTGGACAGATGGAAAGCAGTAGAATTCCGCCAATTTCTCCTTTACACAGGATTTATAGTTTTGAAAAATAATATTCATCGTGATTGCTATAAACTGTTTATGTCATTATCAGTTGCAATTAGATTACTGTGCAGCGAGCAATTCCATAAACTCTACAATGATTTCGCACACGCTCTGTTAAAATATTTTATTCAGGGATGTCAAGCGTTGTTTGGCAAAGAATTTCTTTCTTACAATGTACATTGTTTGTCACATTTAGCCGACGAAGCCAAACGATTTGGAGTTTTAGACAGCTTCAGTGCCTTTAAATTTGAAAGTTTGTTAGGTCGCATAAAGAAGAAAATTCGTACACCTAATAAGCCACTTGAGCAGATTATTAACAGAATTTTGGAAACAAATCAACATAAGTTTGATGAGCGAAACGAAGCAGCTGTTCTTGGTGGCGAGCACACGAATGGACCTGTTTCACCTGCATTTTGTGGCAAGCAATTCAGTTCAATTGAATACAAAAATTTCAAACTACGAATCAGCAGTTCTAGGCAGCAAGATTCTTTCTGTTTAATTAAAGACAAGGGGCTCTTCAAAACACGCAATATACTTCAAGTCGAGAAAACAATTACGCTGAGTGGAGATCTCTATAGTGAAAAGCAACTGTACTTTGATCGACCCTGTGAATCCGGATTATTGAGTATTTGGAAACATAACATTCGACGTGTTACATCTATCGCAATTCCTTTGTGCGAAGTTCAGTGTAAGTGCCAGGTGTTTCAATTCGAGTCACATTATCTTGCAGTTCCGTTGATTCATTAACGATGTTCTGCGTCGTTGAGACGAAGGATGGGGATTTACTCGAGGTCGTCGTCGTGCCGGATAATTGGTTGAAAGAAAACGATAAATTGTGCTGCTGGCCACCAGTCAAAAATGTTGTGAATCTTGCCAAAGCCAGGAAAGAACCTGGTCCCGGATGGCGGCTTTATTCTGCCAGAGTAATAGAAAGATATGGTACTGTACAAAATTATTGTCAACATTTTATCAAATAGTAGTAAATTCTAGCTACCTTTTGAGTGAATATTTTGGTTATGTTGTTTTTAATTTTCAGCAACATATGGACTTGCACATGCACATCTTGATGATGCTCAGTACACCTCTAACTTGGATTCAGATGTGGATTCTCCTGCACCAAAGAGGTATCGCCGGGCACCTCAACGATTTCAAAAAGATCAAGTGAATGGGGACTCCGATGAGGAAAATCGTGCGCCAGCCTCAAAGTCAGTTTTACCGGTGCCACCAAGCCTGCTTTATACAAATGGTAAGCTGTCGTGTCATGTTCATTTCTGAAAAACGGATGGGGAAATGGAAAAAGCTATTTTGTCTTTGCGAGTTGCAGATAAACCTGCGTATTTATTTGAAGTAAACTCAAAGCTCACATCAACACAAAACCCGGTCCAGCAGATGCCTGTGTTGCCACCATTTTCAGCTGCAACTAGTGCAACCCTTGTGGCGAATGAATCGTTTATAAGTAAGTGATTATAATTTCAGAATTCATTTTATGACAATTAATTGCAGTTCTTTGTACTGATGTATGTGGCTCTTGCACATTTATGTTTCAGATGGCGAGTCCTTGGAAATATTCGATGCTGACCTGAATATATTTGGCGAAAATGATGTCGAGGGATCAGGTACATATTCCGTTTCTGACGTGGTGGGTGCTCCAAACCAGCCCAGCGTCAACCAGTCGGCAGTGACACTAAGTCCGTCAACGGAAGGATTTCCCTCGATTCAAGCATTTGGTACGGCCAAATTGTATTTTTATGAATTAAAGGAACAGGTATTTAATCTTTTTTGGTTTAGAGTTACTGCGTAAGGTCGCTGTGGATATTTCCTGTATCCGCCAGTCTATGAAAAATGTAGAGGCGCGACTCTCTGTCCTGGAAACCAGATCAAATCCAAATGAAGATGAAGGTCAAGATGTTATGCCAAATCTCCCTTTTAAAACTATCGAAGAGTTTTCTGAATTTGACGATGACCTGAAGGCCAACGACCACAAAGGAGCACGTCTGGTATAGTTTGCTTCGTCTAAATATGCATGTATTCTTAATTTCGTAATTCAGCTTTGTATAAATAATTTTGTTTTTTAAATTATAGATGCGAGAGTTGAAGATGACAGGCGGTGGAACTGTATCTGACTTTGTTGGACGAAATCTCAAGAAAATAATAGATGATGATTTAGGAGTATTGTACAGCCTTTGGGGTAAGAAGAATAACATCAACTTTTCGGAGACACACACCTGGCATCTGCTAAAAAGTAATTTGAATATTTGCAGTTCTTTTAGTAATTGAGGGCTGAGGTAATTTTGAACAAAAGGTTGTATTTCACTTGTTTCATCACTTTGTACAGGAGCGGCATTGCCGTCGAGATCACTGGAGAAAGTGAATGTGGACCAGGCTAAAATCGAAAAGGCAGCACAGGAATGGTTCCGGCACGCTGGTGGTCGACTGAAGTTGAAGAAAGGAAATTGTCAAAAATAAGAACGAGCACGCTAATTTCAGTGCCTGGTTTTGGAGCAATTGATTTCAATGTTAGAACTCGTAATCTCTCTCGTATGGATATTTGTATGGACAAATGTGATTTTTTAGAATTATCAGCTTGTAAAGAAACCGTTTTAACAAATTTGGTAGTAATAAAAATCAATTTGAATTTTTAAATTATGAGAATTTAGCCGTTAAGTTTAAATTCAATGCATAAATTTGATACTTTCTTTACATCCGAGGTATGTACGAGAAAGTGCCTGAGTTAGGGTATATCCATTAACGCACGTACTCCGTACATTAATTTGCATGTACTTTTTAACTTCGCCTGGATCTAGAATTGGGAAATTCGTCCATCTCTCGTACGTGCAATGGATGCAAATATACTTATCGAGTACGTACGCGAGATGTACCAACCTCCTGAGAGTGACGTTCGAAATATGTTTTATGGACATTTGTTTGCTTCAAGGGAAATGCAATTGCTTCCTTCCGTACGTTCGCCCCAACGCAACTGCCAAACTCTTTTCTTTCTTGTGTGTCTGAGTAACACGTCTATTTCTCTTTACGCACGTCTGTTTCCGGTCTGGAATGCTTTTTTTTTTGGATAAACTTCATAGAAATCATTATCATCTTCGTTGCTTCATCACAACCCAGCATTTCCTTTCTATTCTTCACCAACAACAAACAACAACAACATTTGTACTGAAATAAACTCAGGAGCAAACAATAAGAAATAAAACGTGGGTTGGGTTGGACCAACATAACTACTACACACAGTAATGGTAATAAAAGTTGGTCTTCTCGTGTGCATTTATGTGGTATTCGTCATGTGAAGGAAACTCTTCTAACGCTTTTTAGGTGTGTGCACGGGTGTATTAAAAAATTCACTACAACTGACTGGTGTTATTTAACCTCATTCACATGAGTTTTAATTTTTTATAGTTACCAGATTCTCAGTAAAAACTCTGAAAATGGCCAAAATGGTCAAGGATGAAACATTATTATATTTTCCATTTAGTATCGGATGCATTCCTGTCATTTTAAGTCAAGAATTGAAGTTACTATATGTTTCTCTACGTAAATGTTAGCTTTCTCGAGGTATCCTTTTAGAAAAAAAACTTACTTCGCATAAAAAGATGAGATACAATAAGGAGAGATGCGTATAGCCGAAGAAAATGGGAGATGCGTATGGGAATTCACATGCAGATGTTTGCAAATGGTATGGTATGCCAATATTACCTTTAAAAATATCCGTTTACTAAGAAGCAGTTTTATTTATTCCTTTCCTCTCTCCAAAGTATCTCGCGCATATACACTCTAGCTAAAAGTATTAACTTAAAAACAACTTACATATTAAGAGATGCTAGGACTCAAATACATAATTATTTCGTTTAATATTTAACACTGCAACAGTTCTAACTAATTTATACATAATACTTATGGAAACGCAAGTAAGTCTGCGTCAAAATTCTAATTCACTGGCATTTTATAAGTCATTAAGAAGACAGGGTTGCGTAAATTAAGTATAGTATTAATCAGCGGAACACTTCATAACTGGAAGGAATATAAGCAATTTTTACAAAAGCATTATAATATGATTAAAACAGTCATAAAGTATTCCAGTATGTTATATTTTACGCAGCTAACTTATCAAAAATAACATAGTAACATCAAATCTACTTGTGACCCCACTAATTTCATAATTCATTGCGCTCACCTGCTACTTTTTGTACAAATACAGTTCAATTAATTATTATCTTGGTTCTGAATTGTGGAGTTAAGGATCAGTGGACAAGTCGGATTAAAACAATCGCTGCAATAAATGACATGTCAACGGAAAGCGATGAATATTGCGGTCCCAGCGCCCTTCCCGTTTCGAAGTTTCAATTTCGTGTCGTACTCGGAGAAGCTGTAAAAAAGACATAAACTAAAATCATAAGCGCAACGAACATCTGACTGAAAATTTGAAATCCTGCACTGCATCATGCATTCATTATAAACAATATGTGTGTTCGTACAAACGAATTGTCCATTCCTGCCAGTCTCTGTGTAAGTGTCGGCCCAATCAGTTCAACATTTATACCGGATTGACGGAGTTCATCCTCGACGTCGCTAGCGCTGGTGAACAGGCTAGCGTTGTCACCATTGTAAAGATTTTGCCGCCGTTGTGCCTACAAATTAAGCACAATGAAATATCAATTTGTGCATTGTGTTCTTTACGAGCGAAACTTGCTTTCATTGACTGCGTACTAACATAAAGATTATCTTAAAAAATATGCTACAATTACCTCAACATGTTTTCTCGATAATGTTGCAAAATTGTCGGATGTACTAGTGTGTGAACTCGAATTAACTGAAACGTTGCTGCAGGAGTCCTCTTGCTCCATGTCACTGTTGGTCGCCAATTTAAATTCATCATTCTCTGCATGAAGTCGCGGTGGTTGGGTACGAGGTCGCTTTAGAGTAAGTCTTCTTCCGAATTTAGCTGTGGATAGTGGCGGTGGCATCAACACGGAATCGATTTTTCTTCTCTGAGAACTTGATGTCGTTGATGGAGGCTTTTTCCTTAGTCGGCTACGCCTTCTGCGGGAACCTGCGAATTGCGTGTTATCATCGCGGTGCCTTGCGATTTTTACCGAATACAAACTACGTTTCACCTTAAATTTTGCGACAAATTCGCCAACCTGCAATCATATCAATAACAGAATTAATGAATTATAATACTTTTAAAAAAATTAATCTAGAATTCTTAATGATAGTTTAGTATTACCGTTTGGTTGAGGTCATCCGTTGTCCACCCTTTGTTTAATCTTTTATTGTATGCACTAGTTTTGATACACACGCGGTCGCTGCTCGAGAATTGCAATTTACATATGTTTTTTAAAAAATGCAGCCACGTTGTTCCTAGTGTGACCGTTTCTGTTACGCTTCTCTCCATAAACCTCTTGGGACCGTTCACCGTTATTTTGATCTCCCTGGTCTGCATTCTGACACTGATGATTTTGGTGTTTAGTTGGTGTTTAAATTATTTGAAGGAAATTAATTGAAATGGAAACGGAAAACCAGCGACGGAGTTTACCAGTGGCCGCAAAACGTAATTAACTCGATGTGTGCATGTCTGCATGGAAATCGACTAGAATATAACTGTTTAGGACTGCGGGCTTTTTTCTTATCAAACTGAGAAACAAAACTATGAACAACTTCACTCAACTAGAGACTAACTATGGCATTCCTTGTTTAATTAGATTGAAAATAATTAAATGACAAGACTAGTCCAATACAGATTGCAGAGAGTATTATTGTCCGTTTTAGAGAGGCGTTAACCAGCAAGTGAATCCTGATGGTGAAGGAACGAGAAATGTACATGTACCTACATCTTCATTGGTATTTTTTAATTTGACGACGGACGTCCCAGGAGTCACAGACTAAAGTTTTCGTAGCAATGGATGACTGTATGACTGCACTATTCCATTTACTTCAAGTAGACCTTCATTCCTTTTGTTGCAGGAATACATATGAATATTATTAAGTATTCTCTACCAAATTGTAATAAAATGTGATATTGGAATGCAAGCATTTCTCAGTTCCACCTCCTTTTTTGTTCATTATTATCTTATCTTTAATTCGATAAAAAAATATTTGCATATTTGTCCTCGCTGCATCTACGTCTATACAAGTTCTTGTCCTTGAATTGAATTGGAGAAGTGTCTTCTTAAAATAATATAGAAGGAATGAAGCTAAAAAAAATACGTCCACTGGAAATTTCTCGAAGCAATTACGTTTTCATGATAACCGTATTGTCTTGTGCATTTATGTTCATAAGTATCTTCCTTGACCTTTGTAAACATAAACTACTAGTTTATCCACACAGAATTTATGTAGTTTTCAATTGTCTTTTCGTTAAGTATGTACATAGTTTGGTATTTTATATGACAATATGAGCCCCTAGCGAGGCGAGGACGGCGCGGTGCCAGTGCCAATGCGGATTAGTAGGAACCATCTCGTGTTCCTACTATGAACTTCGTTTCTTCAGGTGGGAGCTATCCATTTAGTACCTGTACTTGTGTAAAGGGCACTTCCTTCTACCTTCAACACTTTGTTTTTCACGTTCTCTGGTAATCTCCCAATGCACATAAGCAATAATCTGCTTATGTGCTTACCTGCTTATGCATAACCTGCAATACAATGATTAAAGCTCGCTGTTCCATTTATCATATTATTATTCTTTTATTTAAAGTTTATAACTTTGGATTTCAAGAAGGTTAGCTCAATAATGTTAGGAAGAAAACATTCCAAATTGCACGCATTTTATCAGCTCTCTGAGTGATTTCAATATGATAACATAATTGTAAGGGTACAAAAATTTGCATGCAATGGACTTGAGCCAAAAAATTGTTGCACGCTTGTCAATATTAGAAAAACTGCCTTGGATATTTTTATACTCTTGGTATTTAAGTAATGTATAGTAAAAACTCAAGACGCGTGAGCGGAGCCTGAAATGCCTGTAGAGACTTTCGGTATTTCGACGGCTCACGTTTTTCCCAATTTTTAAAGAATTAACATGAAACTTGAAAAGGTTCAAACATCAAACATTACAGTTCACACAAGGTATTTTCATTAATGTTCTGCCCTCATAATTCTTATTGTTATCATATCGAAGATCACCAAAAGTTGATGATTAAGACACCTGTGACGACTCACAAGATAAAATTTGTGGCGCAGTCAGTCACCCAATATACTTCCACCCAATCCAAATAGCTATGCACCGTTTCTTTGAATGAGTTTCCCCATTTGTCGGAAAAGGAAGAAGGAAAAGATAAAACGGAAAGCTCAAAGGAGAGAGCAAGCCTTTGGGGACAAGAACATACATGTTTGTACAAGCATGAAAGAAAAAGCACTTCTTGGAAACTACAATGTACTTTTTTATTTCCACTCATTTCATACGCTATATAGCAGCTAGTTTTTATGCGCGGCTACCTATTTTTTGTTGCACGACGCGACGCAGTCTCTTGTCTGGAAGGTAATTTTGTAGGTGGATTTCGTTTCCATTGGTGTTGCCAGTAATGCTTGCATTCGCCAGCTTTAGATTTTCCTAAGTTCGTTCGTTATGCTGGAGACTCTTGCAAAATTTATTCTTCTGATCCGTACAAGTCCCAAGAGATTGTTTTCGAAGTTCCTTTTGACTAAGGAAATCGATCGCGGAAAAGGGATTTTCATCCTCTGAGAAGAACAAGAAGAAAAGGGGATCTTAACGAAAGGGCATGAGTCACACCAGCTCTTCATGCGTTACCTTCAGCATGTCAAATTATTTCAACGGCACACAAAATTTAATTGGAACAAAGGCTAAATCATAAACAGAATTTTGAGCACTGGGATTATGGATTGATTTTAGGTTATCATCATAAACATGAAATTATAGTATGTATATTGCATCTTTGTGGGTACATTAATTTTTCATGCCTGTAAACTGAATCTGCTATCCGATATAATGCCTCTTGAAAACAACGAATTTGAGTGTAAGAAATGAAGATACCTTGAAGCACCCTCAGATTTATGGATCAGTAATCAGCTTTGGCAAATTTTTAAAGTAATCAATTCGACAAAACTGAAGAAAACATACGAATGTAGTATTTTTTATAGTTTTTATGATAATCATACTCCCATAAGTCACTAATTGTCTGTCTTCCATATTTTCTTATCTCGTGACTGGGCTTTGAATATCGCTGCAGTTACCTTCTATGAATAATGTAAAAAAAAACTACCTCAACACTTATTCATAAATAACCATCAATGAATCATAACTTTCAATGATGTAATCATCTCCCTTCTTCACTCTAAATCTACAGCAGCAAGATTTACATTTATTTCTTTCCTTTTGTGTTCGACATTGTTAAGTTTTCGGGGAAGTAAGATGTCAACCATCGCATAAACTACTATAATCTAAACTTGATTGTTAAAAGTATTATATCACGATAGACGATAAATGATCTATTCCTTCCATTTTTTCACGAAAGGAGTCGTAGTTCCCAATCCGACTTTCCCTGCCATCTTCTCTCTTTGGTAGAATGTAGCTGGTGTGTGTGCATGTATATGCATGAAGAAATGTCAACATTCAGTCACAGTTGACTTTTCTCTCCTCTCTAACTTGATTTTCCTCCCTGCTTCTCGTTAGCTGAGCAAACACCGAGAAATTTGTCTGAGCCAGTGAGCGACACAAGGTTTCTCTTCCATGCACACACACACACATCTATTATTTCCTTCCTGCTCCAGGGCTCAAGAAGATCCTCCAGAGATCCTTTCCTTTTGCTTGCTCAGTATTTCAGTAGAAGACGATCTGTCGCTTTTTTTTGTACTTTGGATTTCGTCTTTTTTTTACTCACGCCGATTTCTTCAAGCATACATGTCGAAACGGTTGTGCAGTGACTCAATCCTTCAAAAGGAGTCTGGGAAACGAATATTGGGGAAAAAAGTCGTGGAGGCATTATTGAAAAAAAAAATGTGACACAAACATTGAAAATGCATAGAAGGAAGGTACAAAAAATTCATTTCTTTATGGGCATATAAATATATTTCTTTCGAACCAATGCAGGTTTCATGATTCTGATGAAATATTTTCAACCTAAAACCTATACCTAATTTGCATGGGTTTGCTTACGCAACTCCAGAAAATATTAATGGCTAAAATTAAGCATTTTTTTAATGTAAGGTGTCCACTCATCATAAAATTATTGGCTTCCAGGTCGACTTCGAAAGGGCTGAGGCTTTCATTGTGCAACCGAAATCCCTAAGACCTTCCGCTGGTGTCCATAAATAAAAGAGTCAGGACATGAAAAATTCTCAACACGATCGGCGACGTCTCTGAATACCACATTGTAAAAAAAAAGAATGAAAGCGCGGCATAGTCAATATTTAGTTGTTTGCAACTGTGACGGTGTAAGTAAACCAGGAAACGATGGTGGTGGCACCCTGCTTCAAGCAAGTTGGCATTACGCTGAGAAAGTAAAGATGAGATCTCCTCAGAGATACCAACAACCCGGAGAGCATCATCAACATCATCATAGGCCCTATGTATCCACAAGATTGGGGAATAAAATGCTCTAAAAGAAGTACAACAAAAAATGCCCGAGCAAAAGGAAAAAAAGGTTGGCATGTAAACAACCAGGCAAGACTACGTAGGCACTTCTCAAATAGTAAGTTATACAGTGTATATCGTGCACATATGTAGCTCATATAGATTCACACAATAGGAGAAGGTTTGGAGAAAGCAAATAAAAGGAGCCAGGCAACCATTCCATAAATTTTCAATGAGGACATACTTTGTAGTTAATTACTGAATTGTCACGATGGGAATAATATGGGGTAGTCTGGTTGAGTAGTTTCTGATGATTACACATAGCGAACATGTCGTAGGAAAAACTTCCCCTGTAATACTACCATCACTTGACTACACTTTCTACGTTTTTAGTTTCTCCTAATAATATCAGAGAGGAGAGAAGTGGGTACGAACACAGCTTCTAGCCACATCCCAATGTTAGGGAAAAAGGGAAACAAGGAAAACATTGTGTCCAAAAATTTTCTCTAACTTCTTGTCTTTTCTGTTTGTTTCCATTTTGCGGAGGAGCAGAAACAAAAACAGAGTTTTTTTCCCTCTCCTTCCCTTTTCCCCGTGCAGAGGAGATAGAGAGATGAGTACGACTTATGACGACGATGATGGCGACTCTCACTCGCAGCAGCACACAAGGACGACAACGACTGCTCTATAAGCTTCTCTCATCTTGATCTGGTAGGGGTTTGCCCCTTTGTAAGTTTAATCACAGTGATGTTGCTCCCTGCTATGAATAAATGATAACATTCCACTTGGAAAAATTAATTCGGAAAACTGTCTCTGCTAGATTCGTCATTGTCCTTCTTTTTCTTCTGCTTATGCCTCTCTCATTCTGTCCCACTCTTTTGTCTCTTTTTTTTCCACTCTGAGCACTTGACTTCTTTTTCTTCTGCTTATGCCTCTCTCATTCTGTCCCACTCTTTTGTCTCTTTTTTTTCCACTCTGAACACTTGCAAGGCAAACACGGAGTCACAAAAAAAAACAACTCTTCGTGCAAGAGAACAACAACAAAAAAAAGTAGACTTTGGATGCATCCAGTCTTCCTGGGTGTTTTTTTTTACTTGACTTGCTTCGTGTCATGTTTCCTTAACTTTTGTTATGTTTCTTCTCGTTATATTCATTTTCACCCGAGTCTACATTTTCAATATCTGCTTGATAGGATTAGTCGTGTGAATAAATAGTAAGCAGTTTTTTTTGCTGGCGATCCCCAAAAGTGTAAACCGCCGTTAGGACAGCAGAAATGTGTCCTTTTCTTCTCCCGTCTGCTGTCCTCTTTTGCCAAGTGCCATACCAGTAGAAATGTAGTCAGCTTTATTTTTGCTTCAACTCATGAATGAACACACGTCACTGTAGGATCTCTGGAAGAAAAAAAATATATAGAAAAGTCAGTCAAGTCGGAGTAATAAGCTGACTCCATTACTTTCACACAAGTGTATCATAGCCACTTAGACATGCAATGAAGTAGCTTAATTCGGTGGGTGAGTTAAGTACTAAAAACCACATCAGGTTACATTGAATTTTTAATGGTAATGCGTGAGCGAATTCATTCCTGTAGTTGCGCATGAAAAGCAGATTAATGTATAACAATGTTATACCGCGTGCTTTGGACCTTGTTGGAAGTCCTGATTGACAAATTATTTAATGGGGCAATAATTTGTATTTTTAAATCACTGCCAATTTAGAATATTCTTGAATTAATTAGGCTTGAGGCTGGTGCGAGGCAAAAAAAAGAGACAAAAGAGTGGGACAGAATGAGAGAGGCATAAGCAGAAGAAAAAGAAGACTTGAGGCTGGTGCGGGCAACAGTTCGTTGCAGTAGTTGTTAAATAAATACCACCAAAATAACATGGAAACAATTGAAAGCCCTCATAGTTCAGTGGTAGAATACGCCGAGCTTTATGGCAAGAGGCTGGGTTCGATTCCCGGCTAAGGGGTTAACTTTTAATTGTTCCATGTTATAAATTACCCAAAATCCTGCATAAAAACTTTGCTTAAAAAAACAATGTTTGGAATTACAACACAGAATTTCTGAAGTGCATAATTATGCACCTTGGAAATCTATAATTATGTCTCCAGTATAGATATATCACGGAGCCAATATGTAAGCATCTGTACAAAATTAGTTTTTGAAGGCAATGTTGAGGTTTTGTCTCGACGCGTGGGAAGCAAGCCTGGTTAAAAATTCACAGAGACTTGATCAATGAAATACCCTTTTTCATTGTCATCTCCCTTGAGACGTCGCGACCGTGATCAGACCAATTGAGGATGACGTTTCGGTCGGGGAGAATCCGTCGATAACAAAAGTGAAGTCAAAGAAATCGCACAGGAAAGGCAAGCACTATGTTTTCTAGATAATCATTCCTCGATAAACTTCATTGGAATTGCTATCGATTTTGAAGACGCATGCGTGCTACTTACTTGTACCAAGTAGTTTTAATTGTTGCCATGTAATTTAACATGCAATTTAAAGAAATAAATGAAAAACAAGCTAAAGCTAAAGCACACACAGCATTTATTGATCATCACGAAGCTGGGTAGAGAACCCTAAAACATTATTTTACATGATCAACTGGAAAGCCACGGTAATGTCTTAATAAGCCCGAGTAAACTCGAAAAGCAGTCATGAAACAAGCATACAAAATTAATTACGCGAGCATAAGCAAAGTGGATGATAAATCGAGGAATGGTCTTGCCACGATCCCCCTTTTTTCTGTCGTGTGCCCACTTGATACAATCGCTTCCCTTCCTCCTGTCTCATAAAGGCAGAAAAGGAGTACGGTTTTCACGGCCAAAATGTAAGCATGGAGTACTTGTTCACAATTTTTCAAGGGATTCATAATACGAACTGCTCTTTTATTTCTGTGGCACCAC
>JAHZNF010000702.1:0-23479 GCA_027744215.1 Troglopedetes dispersus
TTTCTATTGACAATACAAAAGGGTCCACACAAGAAAGGAAAGAATAGGTTGGTGGGATAAGCTAAAAAAAAAGCTTCAATGAGAAAGATATTTCAGAAAATAATATTCTTTATTCATGTTCTGTAGTAAATATTTCATTTTCTTTATGTACTTCGCATAATAGTAATAATATTTTTCCTCGTTTCAATGAATGAAAGAGAAAAGTTTGCCGTGACCAGATATTCCTAAGCTTTTCCAAAGTAGTTCGTGGTGGTATGAGAAGCAGACTCTTCCCTTCACATTTGTTCCCTTGATGCTCCCTACAAAGATATGTGCTCTAGCAAGGGTATAAATAGCTCCGGTTTTATTGCCGACACCAATCGCGGTTCTCTCTGTATTTGTCTCTTTCAATTTTTATCGGGAAAGATGCATATAAAAATATTTATTGCATGTGACAACCGTGAACAATGAGAGAGACTGTGCACAGGAAACCAAGTCTGCAAGTTTATTGCCTCTTCTACTTCTAAATTTATAGTTTCAATGATTCTAACAACATAAAATCCACACCACTTTACTCAATCTTACTGCCTAAGAAGTAAAAGATAAGTACGAAAGTAAAAAAAATGACTCAACAAGCGAAACTGTGGAAAAACAACAAGTCAAGTCAAAACTATTTCATTATCAGAATGATAAGTCAGAAAAGTAAGATATAGAAATACATAAATGGAGACAGGGGAAAAGTGGGTATAATTTTTCCCCACTGAATATATGTATACCAAAAGTTACTCGACCTTTTCACTGAGCAATTTATACTTTTTTCATGTGAAAGTCAAGAATGACTAGTGAGGGACCAAGAGAGGCAAGACTAAAGTTACAAAAGACTACAAGTGGTACCACTATACCACACACGTAAAGTGTTAGGTATGCGGAGTACTCAGCAGCATTTGTTTTGGTGAATGGCGTGTCATTATGGGCTGCATCATAACAAGCACTCCTGTGGTGAAAGTGCGTTATATACTTTTCCACGACGGTCGTTACAAAAACTGGATAACAACTTTAAGATATTCTTTTCAGTTTACTTTCAGTTGTTTGTTTTTTGTACTGTTGCATATGTAAGAGGTACGAGAGAATGTTGTTTTACGTGTTTTTATGAAAACATGTGAAAAATGTTAACGACTCGTGGCCCCACTTAATTCACAGTAAAAAATGAAGTGGACATCAAACACATTTTATGCACATCGTGTGTGCTTTGATTTTTATTTTGGTTTGTGGTGGTAATACAAGTGTACTTCATCTCTGCTGAAAAAGCCTGCGTGTGGTTGTATGTCTGATTTTTTTGTAAGAGTATAATAATAATCAGTCTAAGCGACTTACAAGTACCTACTATGTTTGCAGAATTGGGAGCCAGCAGTGTACATAAAAAGAAGACCAGGAGGAATAAAAATAGGGATTAAAATAAATACTTCAAAGAGTAGTACAACATCCGTGGCCGCTCAATACTATTATGGTCCAGAGAAAGTACGTGAGTGCACCCATGCGTTTCATTCTTTAATACATTTTACGTTCTTTGTAGCTTCGAAGGATTCTATGCTGGTTTCTCTGTGTTTCCTGTGGGAGCAAAAATATGTTGATCTTTTCACTTTGGAGTTTGGCTACAGCGGAATTATTGCAGGAATGGAAATGGTGGGATGTAGCAAAGGATTGCAATTCTTATTGATTTCATTTCTAGTACTTTTATTTTCCTACTTTGTCTAAACCAAGGAGAACTTTATTCATGTCATTTCCATGTTCTTACACACAGTTACCCTTGTTTTTAGTTTTTTTTTGTGTTTTTCTTGTTTGTTTGAACAGGATTATATGTTTGAATCTTTTATGAAACAAAAAAACCTATCCTTATTTTATTGTTGTTTTTTTGCTGACAAGATACGGTACAACACCACGAATAATCCAAGGTACAACTTGTAGAGCAAGAATTGTATTTGCATAGCTCCGTTGTTACCAAAATATTTGTGTTGCGACGGCCCACTGAGCCGGAGAAATATGTTGGCTGGAGGAGGCACATTTTCATTCTGAGGAATTTTCGTAGAAAAAAAAATAAATCAGATTTTGGAACAACATTTTGTTTTATTTGTTTTCAAATAGGCTTTCCTTCCAAATTAAACTCGATCTGGTCACACTTCTTCATCCTCCAATTTATCGTTTCTCAGTTCAAACTTTCACACAGGAAAAAAAACAGTATATTTTTCTTGCTCTTTGGTAGAAACCTTTGGTTGATTGAAACATTTGATAAGATCAAATAAAATTACAACTTTCTAAAACAAAATGAAAAGGGGAAAGTTTAATTTAAAAAAATTCGTTTTATGTTGGAAAACACAAATATTAACAAGAAAAAATATACACAAAAATGAATTACGTATTTTGAACACCCTTAAGCTTGACTGTTCCACGTTTCCACTCTTATAAACCTTTCTATTACCGTTCAGCTGAACACATTTAAAATTCATAAAGCCTGTTTATTATAACGATGTGTCATATATAATTTCGTGCAGACTATTAAGGATAAATGACACTATCTCAAATTAGAAAATAGCCTGAGTGGTACGCACATCACCTATTTTCAAAATTTAAGTTCGCAGCAGTGATTTATTGTCTAAGTTGGAAAATTAAGTGACAGTTACATAATGGTCCAAGGTACATTCAACAAACACATGCTATTATTATTACAACCTTGTTCCTTCCGCCGTCGTGCCCACGAGCTATATAGCCCAAAACACATTCATTCATTACTTTACATTTTCTCGTTCATTCTAATATAATTCAGCGTCACTCTGTTAAGGCCACACGTGTAGGATGCGGAGTACATTCTCAGACCTTACGCTTCACAAGCAGAAAAACTTGTTAACTTTTAATCCCACGTGAATCGTGTGCACTGCGAATTTTCACGTTACCCGGGCGCAAGTAATTTCACATGGAATACGAGAATGTAGAAACTTTACACAACAAATGTAACAACAACATTACCAAATACATATGTATGCATCTACATTGTGCATAATTGAATAAAACATAAAACAATAACTTGTTAACCACACAGTGTCTATTAATCTTGCAGTGCCACAAACCAACGCAACACTTCCCATACCCAACAAGGTCAATAAATATACGGTTTGGTATTATACATTTTTGGAATTGTGGTAGGTTGTTACGTGGGTGATGGTGATGACGATTTCATTACATAAATCACAACGGATTTTTATACTTCTTCGAGCTCAAAAGCATGAAATAATCTCAACTGGAATCAATGAAACCGCTCTACTGGTAAAGGATAGCACATATTTAGTTAAGTTTAACAAACCTTTCTTAATATTTTTTTCTCATTTATTTGACGTCAAGGAGAGTTCTTACCACTTGCGGGTAAGGAAAAGGGCTAAAGGGTTATAAGCTGCCTGCAATGGAAACAGGAAATCCAGAGGAATTGAGAGGGTGTTCCGGATTTTATTTAACTGCTAAATAAATCCAGGCGAACGCTACAAAAGCCAGATTTTTCTGGATTGTATTAAAAAATAACAAAGCAGAAGTGGAAAGATATAANTTTTCTTTGATACAATATGGAAGGATAAATTCAACATCAATCCCACGATTTCTAGGAACACCTAAAATACAACTCTTTCCAATGTAAGAGGAGTCCTCTGATATTAGCCGAAAGCGAACGCTACAAAAGCCAGATTTTTCTGGATTGTATTAAAAAATAACAAAGCAGAAGTGGAAAGATATAACACTGTATAATATTGTAACATGTTCTACGTCCTTCGCGTGATGTGTGCTCCCTCCTTTTTCTATATCTTTTTTCTTTGATACAATATGGAAGGATAAATTCAACATCAAAAAGAGGAGTCCTCTGATATTAGCCGAAACAGTTAAACTGTTGGCATTTATTATTACCGCTCCAATTCAGTTGAAGTAGAAATTTTAATATCATTCAACATGTTTCAATTTATAAAAAATCGGCCAGAATCGAAAGTCAGAATCAAGGACTTGCCACATTTCATATTAAAAATGAAAAATGTCTCAGAAGTTTCATGAATGAGCCCATAATTTGCCAGCATATTGAAGGTGAATTTCACGTCCTCCAGTGAACTTCCTTTGTAAATTTTCATGAAATTGAAAAAAGAAGCAACCGGAAAAACTTTTTCATGATCATAATGAATCAAGTCTACAGTTTTGCATGCCGCGAGACAGTCAAGAACGGATCAATTTTTAAAATTATTTGGGATGATTAGCATTCATTGAATTCGTTTCTACTCATATATGAATTCGCTGCTTTCAACTTATTACTTGTGTCAAATTCCCTCATCATTTTCTTCCTAACTTCCTTCTCATAAAAAATAAAATTAATATTCAATTTGGTAAAAGGGAGGGAAGTAGTGACTCGTAAGGCTGTCTTAATCGGAAGCATTACAAATGTACCAGTCGTGCCGTGCACATTACGTGAGTGACTTTGTGTGCTTCTATGAATTATTGTGGAGGGCTACCTGAGTCAAACTTATGGTACTTGTACTGGAATTGAAAACTAAAGTAATATAGAATAGGAAACCATTATTACGTACGGCTTCTTCCTAACAACAAAAGCCCATCAATATCAATAACAAAATTTTTTCACAATGCTCCCTCTTTTGTACGAATTTCATGCAATGTATTATTCCTTTTTATTTATTAAGCTCATTCAGGTAAAGCACACTCATTCAATCTTCCCTTTTTTCCTGTTCTTTTCAATTTGATTTATGTAGAGCATATTCCCTTAACGAAATCACGTCTTTTTTTCCCACTTTCCATTTCTCCGTGTTTTCTCCCTTGATAAAAGGGAACATGAAAGCAAAGGGTCCATTCTCTTCCCTCCAGCATAAAAAATTACCAGGAAAATGAATATTGCATTGTATTATATATCCCACTTATAAAAAAACGGCAAACAGGAACAATAACGCACAAGGTACGAGGGCGAGGGCGGAAGAAAGGTGAAGTCCGAAACAAACAGGATAGAAGGAAGAAAGTGGGAGAGAGAAAAGAATAAAAAATGTAGGGAGTTAGTGTTCTCTCTTCTTTCCCTTCTCAGTGCTCTGACGTGCAACGTGTGCATCATTGATGTAATAGTGTAGGCCGGTCACATCTCATCATATTTCATCTTCAGCGAAAGCAAAGAGAGAAAGAAGGAATGACAAAGAAGGAAAGCCCACAAGCACAAAGGTCCATCGTTCACAATTTTTTTCAGGCTTGTTCACTCTTCTCTGATATAACCCTTTTTGTTACCTACTACAACTACTCCACATTGTATCGTATCATCGCAATCCAAGTGAGTGCACTCAGGAGCAGAAACCACTCGAACATGCACGACGCAACGGCCAAAAAACCTGTCATTGTTGAGTTTCTCTTCTTCCTTTCTCCTCATTTCGTTCAGCATTGTGGAAATCGATATGAGCATGTACAAGAACATAGATACGAAAATAGAAGCTCACAGCTCACCCGGGAATATCACCTTGTTTCCATATGGTTATTATTACTTGCCACTCTGAAGCGGTAGGACACACAAGGTATCCCGGGAATTGTCCGGATGGACTGGCATTTGCAATTTCTGTTAATGATATGTTTGTTATTTTTCCAAGAAAGGAAAGTGAAAATATCAGCGGGATACTGATCAGACTTTTGAAAAATAATGGAGAAGCCGATTGGAAAGGTAACATTCACGTCCGTCCATGACCTGACAGCAGAAGTAATAAAAAATAATAAGCCTTTGTTCAGAAAGAAAGGAAGGAAGTGAAGAGTAAGTACAATCTAGTTGGAAGGGGATTCGCCACATGAATAGTAACTTTGGACAAGAAAGCAAAAAAATAATAATCTGCCGTCATGAATTCTTGCTGCTTTCAACTGGGATCATCTCCAATTCTTACATTTTGCAGAGAGCGCAGACAGTGCAAAAAAACAAATATCCATTTTCCTGCTCAGATGCCCCTTCGTCATTCATTCATTTAGCTCGCTTCACTGCTCCATCATCTTGTCCTCCCCAAAAAAATATTTTATAAGATGGTGAACCTATTCGGTGGAAATAATAAAAGGATAACAAGGTTCAATCCAGATCATGTCACGAGATATGTTCTGCTCCTTTCTCGGTTGCGGAGGATTGTGATCGTCGTCATTTTTTATTATTTAGGACAGATACCAGCAGTGCACGAAGTGTGCATGAATTGTGGTATCATCGCATCAGTTTATCTCTTCTTCCTTCCTAAGGCAAAAAATCTACCCCCGGTTTTCCGGAGAAAAAAGTAATAAAATAGGGGGAAATTCCACCCAAAAATGTATAATGTATTCTGGTGGTCGCATGGACATGACCCACATTGTAACACGTGATCGAACCAAGATTGCTTCTATTTTTCCTCTCTGTCCAAAAAAACGAAGAAAATATGGAGGTGTGCACAATGGCGTGAGACAGAGTACACGCTGGGCAACTTGTAACAATGAAGAGAGTAAATCTGGCTAAAAAATCTGCATGCCACAGGAAGTGCCTCTGGAAAGGTTCCATGGAAGAGGTACTTTATTTAGGAGAAAGGGGAAGTAATGTCGTGCACACCGCATATACTCACCTTTGTTCTTTTGTGCGCTCAGCTAACTTTTGCTTTAATTATTTTCTTTTCTTTGGACTCAAAGGGGAAAGTATGGTCATTTGTATACACCTTCCTGGAGAATTGCGTGAACCTGTCTGTCTGGGCAATCGAGATCAATTTCAGAACTAATTTATTTCTTTTCCCGGCACACAATCTCACCTCTTGTTTCGCCATTCTCAGACGATTCAAGTTGTGTAACTTGCCTTTTTTGTCTAGGCTTGTCACCGTAATAATGTGACATACGATATCGCGTTGTCTAACCTGGATTTTCCTTCTTGTGTTCATGTTCATGCAGCCCGCCCTGGAGAAAATCAGAAAACTGATTTGAAAACCACAGAGCCACCACCATGCCACCACATTTTGTTGGTTTTACGGATGGTGTTTCACGCTTTCATTCTTTTCTCCCTTATTCATGTCGCTGTTCCTTTCTCCGTCTTTTCAGCGACGAAGAAAAAGCACCGGAAGGAAGGAAACAATGCATAAAGGTTGTAATAATCCTGCTTTCTTTCCCGCACTCCTCTTCTCATTCATGAAGGTTTGATATAATGGCTTGCTTAATGGAACAGAAATTAGACAAGGAGCTCATTTCACTTTTTATTGCTTTCACGCACAAGTTTATGTACACATTTCACCACATGGATGTCAGCCCTACCTTGTTCCGAACATCCTTTTTTATGACCTCAAAGTGGGCGAATTAGGGACAGTCTGAAAACTTTCTGTTGCTGAATTGCTACATAATGTGACGTCATGTACATACCTAACGTCTAATGAAATACAAACAAGCTACTATTCCTTTTGTTCTAGACTTTTACAAAGCGAAGGCTTAACATATTAATAATTAATAACAAGCCTCGCTAGCCGGCGTTCTGTGACGTTTGCATACATGCATGGTACAATTATTATTAGAGTGCATTTTTTCTCAGGTTTATTCGCCCAACTGCTTCCGGCTGAAGAAATGATTTCTTCAAGGCAACATTAACTTTGCATATCTCCCCGTCGCTTCCTGAAGATACCGTTTTGTGGTTTGCTTGCTGCATTCCGTCAACCGTTTTTAGTGACGTGTTCGTCTAGTTTTTTTTTTTTTTGAAGAAAAGTTTTTCTGTCGGAGATAAATATATTTCATCCGCTTAACCAAAAAGAAGCATGTTCTACTGCAGCGACACGCTAGCACGTGTTACGTCAGTGAGACTTGAAGGACTCGCGAAGAATATGTGTGTTGTTCTAAAAAAGAAGACAAAGAAAAAGTATCTCAGTGAATAATGCAAAAAATGTGAGTGAACACTAAAAGGGCTTGGTTTCCGTTGTCTCCCGACGCAAAAATACAATAAATAAGTGACTGGAGAAAAGTTTTCGGGCAATTTTTGAAAAGGACTGACTCCTGTGATGCAAGTATACACAACTTTTCGTCTGTTGTCGCCCTTCCTTGGAAATAACTAAGAAGGGAAGTGAAACTTTCTACATTTATTCAAATTATGTATGAGCTGAAAATGAACTGGAAGAGGGAGGAGTGACCGAGTAACAACAGTACATCTCATCTTTTTTTCGGAATCTCCTGGAACGTCACATTATACGGGAAGCATATGATGAAAAAAAGCAAAATGGGACGCCTACAAGATGTAGTTTATTTTGCACCTCTACTTTCCTTGTTTTCCAACAAACACAACCAAAAGAAGGAATCGCACGCAGCCTTTCCACTGAAATAATAACGTTCCCTTCTGCGTGAGAAGGATTGGAATGTTGATAAATAAATTACGTTAATTAGTGCAAATTAAAAGGAAGGAAGAGTGGAATGACATGATGTCCGCCATGTGCATGAAGACGTTGTTTTGTGCGAAAACGGCAATATGGCTTCATTCGTTTCTACAAATTAATTGCTGCTCCAACAACCCATTTCTTCTTTCAATCCATTCTCCTTCCCCTTTTGACAGAACGACTTCAAGGATCAGTCAACTTGCGATAAAATGCACAGTGAACCTGCCTTATTTCCTCCACCTTTCCCTTCTCGTCACCCTCAAAAAGTCATTATTATTCGTTTGTCAGTATTTCCTGTCATATCAAGGAAAGGCTGCACTGCTGCAAAGGGACATCCCTAGCTTACTTATGCATAGTAATATACATAATATTCCATATTTCCTCCCGCACATATTTCAGAGACATAGCATTACGTATAACGTTGACGTCCAGGCACCGTGTGAAAATGCGACAGTGATGGTGTCAGTGTCTTCAACTTTTTTTATGTTTATCTTCACTTTAGCAGGGGGCCGCAAACATAACATATTTTGTAGTGTTTTGTCCTCTGCCTCTTTTCCTGTTGCCGTCACCGCCTGTTCTCTCTCTCTCTCTCCTCTCTACACACTTTCGATTTATTTTGAAAGAATGGAGATGGGCTCCGTCCTCCTGCTGCTACACAGTAACGATGTGCACAAGTGCCATCAAAGGCCACCACCGCCCGCATTTACTTGAGTAAGTGAAAATAAAACTATGGTCGCATGCTGAGTCCGTTTTTTAAGTAAATGATGCATGAACCTCTTTTTTCAAAATACTTTTAAACATGTCAAATAACGTTTTTGAGAGGAAAGCATATGAAGTGAAGTATGTGTCTTGTGGGATGCTTTCATACAAATGCTTATAGTGCGGCCAACTCAAGCGAGTTTATATTTTTTTCAGTATCAACACAAAAAATAATACGTGGCCAGTGTGTTGGTGATGTGATCCTGCATTACTTATACATACAATGCTGGTATGAATGGCATGGTTGTGTGTCCTTGTGAAAGATTTCAATATTGCCTTTTCCGTCCTCCTTTCTATTTGCTGTCTCGAGAAAAGAGAAAAATATCCAGTTATATTTTTGTTGCTTGTGTGAGAGTGGTGAGATGTGATGTGTGGGCTGGGTGTTTGGTGACACATTCCCATAAAAAAAGGGAATGGCTTTTGTGTACTGACTTTTCCCGTTTATACAATTCCACGTTCTTTTATGAAAACACAGTGAAACACATAATACTGTCATTCTATATTCAGGAGCAAATTGACTCCATAATAATATATATTTTGGAATGTGTCATAAGCGTAATGTTGTGTGATGATGATGCTAGAAAATACGACAGCGCTGACACCGCCACACACAAACACACACACAAGCAGGAAACCAATTTGCTGTGACACTGAAGAATGCAATGCGGAATGAATGGAGAAAAGGTCCCCCTCATTGCCAACTCAAGTGTTAAGAAATGCTATGTGGAAAAGAGGTTAAAGAAGAAGGTGCTTTCTTCACATATATGTATACTGTCGCTGCCAACAGTTTTGTGATGATGGATAGCCCATGATAGGTTACATATACACCATTTTGACACAAGATATGTGTTCCCATCGTTTGGTGCGTTGGGCACAGGAGTAGTGGGTAGCCAAGTTTCTCCGGAAGACTCGCACACTTTCACGATTTAATTCAACAACTGGTCATCAAAGACACGGCATTGGTCCTCTCTTCCTTCCGAAAGTATTTCCTCTCTCAACGGCTTTCCGACAACTTTCCTTTTCACGCTGGAGTAAACGTATTAAATGGGAGATAAGGCGACGGTCTCGGACGGTCAAAAAATGAATGGAGAAAAGGTCCCCCTCATTGCCAACTCAAGTGTTAAGAAATGCTATGTGGAAAAGAGGTTAAAGAAGAAGGTGCTTTCTTCACATGTATACTGTCGCTGCCAACAGTTTTGTGATGATGGATAGCCCATGATAGGTTATATATACACCATTTTGACACTAGATATGTGTTCCCATCGTTTGGAGCGTTGGGCACAGGAGTAGTTGGTAGCCAAGTTTCTCCGGAAGACTCGCACACTTTCACCATTTAATTCAACAACTGGTCATCAAAGACACGGCATTCGTCCTCTCTTCCTTCCGAAAGTATTTCCTCTCTCAACGGCTTTCCGACAACTTTCCTTTTCACGCTGGAGTAAACGTATTAAATGGGAGATAAGGCGACGGTCTCGGACGGTCAAAAAAGATGAGTGAAACGGGAAAGCCATATCAAGCTGCTTTTTCGGAAGCAGAGATAAATGTATGTCGAGGATGTTAGGAGCATCGCCTGAGAAATGATACTAACACATTTTTTGGTGAATGGAACACGAAAAGTGTACGTGTCCACTAATAATGCTATACACAGAACCAAAAACGTGCTAGTTCCACCAAGATCCGGTTGTGACCGGTTCCCCTATCTTTTCCTTGTTTTTTGCCGGTTCATTGAGTCAATATATTACGTTGATGGGGTAGATATGTGTAGCCGTTCTGTTTCCTCTCAAGGATTATATTAATGGTATCAAAGTAAATAAATAATACCGGGATATTTGGACCTTAGAGACCATCTTTAATGAAAAATGATGCTCCTAAAATGATCGTCTGATGCAGGCTTGCACCGTCCTTTGCTAACTAATATTTTTCTTACATATCGCCCACTTTCTTTAGTTACATATCTCTGTTTTGATGTTGGACAGACAAGTGGTCCGGGAACGCAGTTAACTCTTTTCTGGAAGATTTTTTTCTGAGATATTGATTCTGTTCCCTTTTTTCAGACGATGACATGTTGACATAACTCACTCTATGTGTTCCCATTTTGGAAAATGTAACCAGTCACAAAGAGACAGACGATAAAGAAGATGATAACACTGATACTATACTGCAGACCAGTTATGAAATTCTGACCACGTAATAAGTTACAGGCAGACATGCAGGACTGTCTACGGGAGTCTAGTAGTTCATGGCAGGAGTTTTGAAGCACGAGGTGAAGTACACCATTATGAATGGCGGAACAGCATTTCAATGTCACTTTCACTGGCTTAAAAATAATTCAATGTGGTCAAGCGCATTTACTGGGAGCTACCAATCTATGTATTATAAAAATTTATGTCGTTGGTCTAAAACGAACTGAAGTTTAAATGGTTGCGAGATCGCGTACATTGCTTAATAATTTTTAATGGCGCACTTACCCAAAAACATGACTAGCATTAGCAACTGTCTCCTAAATGGATCCACTTTTAAAGACTCTGTCTATCTGAATGATTATTTACCGATTTCACAGAAATCAGAACATTTCCCGAGAGCTTTTAGCAAAACAGCTTCTCAGACAAAATAGCTTCATATAACTTTTCCAGGAATCTGCCTCTACGAGAGGAATATTAGTTTATAGAAGGTTCATTTTTTTATCCAGCATTAGCCTGAAGTGCTAATGGCTACTCCGAGAACTCAGTGAGCATGAAATGCGCACTACATTTTCATGATTAATGTCTAACTTCTGTAGACCAAAGGCTCATGAGTCTCATTAAATCACAAACATTGTAAATCATTAGTGAATCCAAATTATATTCCTTATAAAGTAAAGGACACAGTCAGTTCGTTGTCACAAATTACCTGCTAAAACCTAGTTTTTTACTTTGTTCGCCAATCCAAACTCTTCGCAAACCCTTCAATGTTTTAAGTCCAACCAAGGAGATATTAAGGTAACAGTTTGAACCACAAAGCATAAAATCGCTGCAGTTAGATACAGGCAAGGCAAATCTACCTCCACCAGATTGAGCTTCTCCAATTTTATTTTAACACTCCGCGTGAACCAACATCAGATACCTAATTATCATGTTTATTTTGAGTGTCCATTCCAAGCAAATCTTGAGCGGCGATGAGGTGTAAAACTAATTAATCAAATCCAAGAAGTAGAGAATACTTTGTACCTGGGGAATTTTGAACAGTCTGAGAAGATTGGCAACTTGGATGGAAGTAACGGAAGATGCAGCACCGACCACCCCAGCAATGACATGATGCTTCCGCCCGCCAGGAGACTCCCCGTCGGAACAGGTTGCTGTTAGGTCGACATCTTCAATGTTGCTGATAGAACCTGTGCAGAAGAACAGAAATAGTTTATAACATCAATTTTTACAAACAACTATGATACCACTTTCATCTTTGCACGAATTGCAGCAGCACAGGAAAGTAATACATTTAATTAGTGTTTTTATTAAATTTCCAAACAATTCACTAATCAGCTTTATCGGCTATGCTATTAAAACTATGTTATGCCAGAAGGAATTTTCCACAAAAGATGGTAGATTTCTAAAGCCACGTGTGTCTTTATTAGTAGTTCATGGCTGACACTCTACTCATACCGTTGCTATCCGGTGACGCTAGTATTCTATTTATATTATCCTTCTTTGAGCTTCCTTTTCATTTCCCTGCTAACAATACGGAGTATTGAATTCCTATTAAGCATATACTATATTGATGTTTGCCGGAAAGCATGTGTTATTGTGAGGAGGACAAGAAAGCGTGCGTGCCTCTTCACAAAGCTTAATATTTCTGTCATGTTCAGAAGGGATTTCATACAATATAGTGGAAGAGAAAGGAGCGCTTCTCCGAATTTATGCGTCGGTAAGCTTCTTACAAGAGAAATTGTGAAGAACGAGGTACAATTTGAAAAGAGTTTTGCTGCTCTTTACCATACGTGTACCACCACAGATTCTCAATCTCGATGACTTTTAGGTATCCACTGGAGTACATTCTAATATTGTTTGTCGCGATTACAATATTCTTTCAAACTACCAAAATTTACAACAGAACTGCTTCGTATGGGAAAATTTTGTAATTTTCTATTTATCTTATCTATATCTATCGTAGGCATAGTTCAGGGAAGAAACCCTTCAATATTTGTTTACTCCAATTTTGCTTCAGGAGAAATCTCGTATTTATTGCAAAACTACGCAGTTTTTCTACAGGTAAGTGTGGGCACTTTCTTGTTGACAAACATTCAATTGTAGTCGACTGAATTTATTACAAAGTTTTATTAATATTTTCAGAGCTTACTTATTTATTCCCATTATTGACGGTATTTGATTACAAGTTCCGACAATTGTGTTATTGAAATTCAATCTCACTCAGAGTAAAACTTCTTCATAAATTTCAAAGGGAACTGCGGATCAAAGGCTTGACTCGAGGTAAACAAGTTGCTTATTAATGTAAGGGAATAATAACCCCATTAGCATATACATCTGTATGTATGTATGTAGATCTGAAAAAAATAAGGGAATCTTGCACGGTGCAAGATTCCGTTATTTTTTTGCAAGTTGCACCCATTCCGAGTTCATTGTTCACATCAATTTGTTATGTTACACTCAAGTGTGCTTTACTACTATATTGACCCCAAATGACCAACTCCGCACAACATCATCAATCATCAATGCATCTAACTCCATATTCGTGCCTGCCATGAAAATAACTTTTTTAGGAGCAATAAAGAACCACCACCGCCAACAACCACCTCACACGCCAAGTCCATAAAGACTATAGAACCAAACCATTCAACATCAAGTGGACCAAGTTGCTGCAAACTTATTTATTTATAAGACTTCCACAAACAACAGAAACCGATTTAGTTCTCGTTACCTTCCAAAATAAAGCCAAAATATAGTCGGCCACTCTTGTCAACCAATTTATCACTGCACGGACACACAGACTATTACACAAGAACAGGTACCACTTTATGAAGATGATTGTGTTCCCGTTATACGTGATGCTCTCCCTCGCGTCCAGCGTCTTTGCTTGGCAGCTTGCCAGTCCACTTTTCTCTTTTTCATAAGCGAGAGAATTATGGAAGTGGTGGATGGAAGAACGGGATTCTTTATTATCATCATAAAGCACTTCTTGATCGTGTTCTAACTAAATACATGCACTTTCCATCTACAAACTCCATAAGAAAACCTTTTTTTATATTTTTTATTCTGGACGGAAGGTAAAGCAAAAGCTTAGCCAAAAAGATTTATGATAAGTTGGTGCTCGCTATTTTACGAGAAGGGAAAACGGTTTACAGCAAAATATAATATTTACACTGCATCATCACATCATCATCGTCCACGCATCATTATAATACGATTTTCACTGCACCTTCGAAAGGAGAAGAAAAAACATGTTTGCGAGTTTACCTTTGGGTTTCTTTTTATTAAAGAATGATGTAGGGAGGGGAGTCAGTGACTTCTGTGGAGCTTCGAGTGTTGTGAAATAAACACGTCCGTAACAAAGCTAACATGTTTTTCTTGAGACACTGTCTCCTGAATATTTTAAATCTTAGAAGGATGTATGTACATACATTTGGATTTGCTATTGCAAAATTCATGGAGTGAGGTTGTAACAAATTGCATAGAAGTTGAGATAGGAGGAAAATATTTATTGTGTTTTCTGGAGATATCTTTCCGCGAAAAGGTTTTATCCTGATCTTGCAAGCCGCAGGGACCAACACGTGACATGATAAAAATCTTAGCAGTCCATGTACTTTTTCACCTACACTTTTCCGATTCTGAGACAAACAATTTTAGGCAGTACTTTTTCGTTGTTAATTTAAACTGGCTAAATTGGAAAGCAACACGAACAATTTCCTTGCTGAATTTCTGTACAAGCACCAGCCCACGCTCAACACAGACCAAAACATAACGTAACATTTTGGGAGGTAAATGGAGGTGTAGTTGTTGGGCAAATATTTAAAATCGCAAAAAACGGAAACCTCACAAGTGATTAAGAACAGAGGAAGGACAAAGTTTGGTGATGATCAAAGACACGCAGCAGCAAATGATTTATTCCCTTTTGCTTCCTTAATTTCTTCTTTTTGCCGGATCCACGAGAATAAGGGAAACTATAAGATACAAGAGGCAACTGTTGGAGTTTTTCATGGATAACAGATAATGTCTTGAGACATGAAAAAAGCATAGGAAAGCATGCACTTATTCTTTTCGTATCTACCAAACGACTTCTTCTGAATAATTGTATCAATGCACTGAATTCGTGCGTTATAAAAGTGAAAGTGGGATTTGTTGGAGCAACTCATTGAAGTACGCCAATTTAAAGAAATGTGTTCATTAATGGATCGCTACGGTGCTCCATCACCCACATTTCTACCGAAAGCCTTACTAAAAATGGATTCCAAACGCAAACTTGACATCACACCATGCTTTCCCATGCTTTGCTGCAGGGAACAACCCCGAAGCTGTCACTAATGATGAACGAAAGAAACTGTGGCACTTATTCTCTTAACTCATACAACTCCCTCCACACGCTCCGTTTTCATCGTTTCCTTTTTTTGGCACACCGGCTCTCCAACAGCCCGCCAGAGTAGCTATTTTCCATGTTATTAGCTCGTGCTTCCATTACACACATTCTCTAAAAACGCGTCTTGAGAGAGTTCTTGAGAACTTGGGAAAGCAGCCACCAGGATACCACCACTTTGGTGAGCAGCTGTGCGAAGAAAAAATCGTAATGGTGTTGAATAACTTTTTTAAAGTAGCTTTTTGCATTGTTACGTTGTTACTCTCCATATTTCTAATGATGAACCAGTCCTCTGGCATGATGGTGGTCTTCTTAGGTACTCCATTACTCTCACTGTTAATAAGTTAGCAGAGGCAAGCCAGTAAGCAACATTGGTAGCAGTTGGACCTTTTCTCAAACACAATTTTCTCCTTTTCCAGAGAAACGACCGTTTACTCGCCCGCCCCTGCTGCTTTTCTGTTGAACATTATATTATGCTCCAGTGCTGGATGGAGTGTGTGGTACTCAACCGAATTTTGATAATTGTATACATTCTTAATGGACTTCTGTGCGAGGAAAAAAATGTGCAGGCTGTGGTGGCAGACTACTGGAAGTTCGTAGCATCATCAAAGTGAAATTCCAAAAAAAATTCACTTGTGCTATGTGGTAACGTCTGCTGCGCCCTTGTCTTGTGCAATTTTCACTTGGATAAACAAGAATACAACCTGATAATAAAATTGTACTAATAGCAAAAAAAATAATAATATTCCTGCTTACGTTTTTTTTCTCTATCTTCCAAGCGAAGCGTACATGTTTTCAATGAAACAAATTTTCACTTGGGATCACCCTGTTTTTGCGCATTCCTTTCGGAAAGCGACTGGTCGAAAATGCTTTTACTGTAATAAAATGCATAATGCATAGGTACAACACAGACCCGGCTTGTGAATAAACACAACACTTTTTTCCTATTGTTTCTTTCTTTGTGGAACAAGCATTGTCGCAACTTTGCAACACTCGCATTGCAGATAAATTCTGGTAGGAGCAGTGAGAAAGGAAGGGTATTTGTATAAACTTAGTTTTTTTCCTGATGTATGCATTCTTAATTACAAAAACTGCACTCAGGCTTAGCTTTTGTATATTAAATCGGGAAAGCCAAGCGAGACCCTTACATTTGCATATTATTATTATATGGATGATTTACGCAGTGTTGATGTTTAGTCAATTCCCGTTTTAATCCCATCATAATTCTATTAGTGGCATCGTATCTCTTTCTCTCCAACTCTGGCCTGGTGCAGAACGTGCATGCATGCATGCAATGATAACAAGACTTTTTGGAGAGGGAAAATGAGAGAGAACACTGCAGGTATTCTTGGAGCACAGTGGTGGTGAGTAAGTAATGTCATTAAGTATGCATGGTATTGTTGCCGTGAGTTGTTGTTGTTACTTTCTATCTCCTGTTCTGCTCTCTGCTCTGTCTGCTCAGCTCGCAGCTGGAATAAATGAAACCATGCATTTTAGTGGGTATTAGTTCACTTTCGTAAAATTAGGTAGTCACATGTGGAAAGAGTGAGTGTCGTCCTATTATTATGGTCTCAATCCTCACCCGAGAAAATCTGCGCCACTCGACACACTCATTTTCTTTCTCTCGAGCACTTTCACTTTCCTTACTTTCCCTCCAGAAAATTGCGGCTGGAAGTGAGTGAAGAGAGGACGGTGATAAAATGTGTTTAATGGGAGCGTACAGACGAACGTATAAAGGCTGCACTTTTGTTTCCCATTTTCGTCCTTTCTCCCAGGCTATGGCTTTGGTCTCCTTAAGTGGCGGGGTAGTTTTTTATGTGTTTTTGCCCGACTTGTGATACACGATAATGTTAATGTGGTGAGAATACATAATGTGCCCATAAAATGCTTTAATTATCAGAATAAATGGGAATCATGATAGGAAATGACGATCTAACATATAACGTTTCATATTATTACTGAATGGGAGGGGAGGGAAGATGTCGTTGTGTGCCTAAATCTTGACTGAATTTACAAAAAAAAGAAGTGCAAATACTCATAATATAGGAACGTATTTTTCGGTTTTTTTTTCTTACGGATGTTTAATCAAAATTGAACAGTTTTTTCAAGATTGGCTCCACGTTTTGCACCAGAATGTCCTAACCTAATTGTGTTAGAAAAATGTATTAATATTTTTTAATGAGACAGTTTGGAATGAAGGACTGTCTGGCAGTGGCAGTGATGCAAAAGATTCTATGAAAAATAAGTGACTCCAGAGAATAAAAAGGAATGATGTGTAGTAAAGCAATTTAAATGGTAAAAGTTTTCATTTGACTGTTTATTAAAACTTCAACAAGTAAGGGAAAGAAAAAAGTAAGAATTTAAAAAATTTCCCGGCCAAGCCATAAAAGTATCACGGCTAACAAGCATCGTTAGCGCTCACATTTCAATAACTTACTTCATTGTCCATAAAGGAAAGCTGATAAACGGTCACCTTACATAACGAAACTATCGTTGTGCCATCGTCCACGCCAGTTTAGCTTACACTTGGCGTTATTTACCACTGCATGACTGATCATCTAGAACTGATTGATATCAAACCTTGAAAATTCCATTAAAGCTACTAAATTCAATCTCTATTACCTCTGCAATAGGACTTTACTTTCATCGTAGGTTGTTAGATGAATGGTAAAGGAAAAGTGGCATAGGGGAGAAAATTGGTTTCCTTATTAAATTCACAAAAAAACCTTTACAACGGCAAAAACGTATTTATGCCTCTACACGAATGGATAGTAGGAACTACTTTTTCCAGTGAAAGAATTTTCATGATGATGGTTACCGAAAATTTAAGAAAAAAAATTCTACATTTATTCTGTCACTGTAACCTAATTTTACTGAATTATTATCGTTAAAAAATTTTTGAAAAAAGTTTGAAAGCAATCCAAGAATTTCCAAAAACTACTTTCCCTATAAATATTGATTAAGTATTTAGGAGAAAGTGGTCACATAACTGATTTATTGCCTTTCTGGGCGTCAAAGTGTATATGAATGCCACACAGGAGATACTGATATAGGGGACGGTGGAAGCAAGTTGCACCATATGCGTCACATAAGGTATAGAAAACTGGGTTGATTGCTGTGTCATGTTTCAATGTCCAATTTAATTAATCGGTTGGGGACGTGTGGACACTTCTCACATCCCCACAATAATAACAAGTATACCACAACGTCCTCAGAGAAAATGAGTAGGATATTTATTGTAACAAAGCGAAGTCTTTTCCAGTTACGAAGAAGATTGCAAATGAAAACTTTTTCATGCGTTGTCCAAAGTTTGTTGTTTATCTTGCTGGCCGATGACATGCTTAATAAAAATGTCCCACATGTTTGTAGTAGAAATTGGGCCACATTTTTGGGATATGTCAAAGCAAAATGTAATGTGGAGCTTTTTTAGGGAGAAACTATGCATGAGGTTATGGAGTAATTAAGTTGCATTTATTGATGCAAAAAAACTCACAGAAATGGGTCGTTTTACTTCCTGAATGCACAGTAGGAAATAAAGTGGTTTGAGCTAAATCCGGAAATAAATTGAAATGGTAGCCAGCACAGTTATTTGGAACAGCAAACTTAGCTGTGTATGCTTTCTGCTCTAGTTCGTTACATTAAAGTTGACTTTCCCGGTGTTTTCACAGAGTCTCGAAAATGTTAAAATGAATAAAATAAGCATGAGTGAAAAACGTGTAAACTGTGACCAAGCTCAGTGGTCAATATAAACCAACGGATATATGTATTCAAAATCCTTTTCATATGAAATTTCCAAAAGAAACTACATAAACAAAAAAGGACCTCCAACTGTCAGTAATTGCTCTCCTTTCATCACACGGAGCAGTCAAAATTATTTCTGACGTGTTTGCTGAAAGTGCAGCTGCACAGGAAATTCAATGATGCTAACCAAGTACGCAGACTTTTATCCGAAACAGCTTGCGCAAACCTTATATGCACGAAACTAAGTCAACTAAAAAGTGATCTGTCTTCATCAGTTTACACTTTTTCGTCGTCCGTGTCATGTCTCGTGAACATTCTTATCATATCAGGAGGCCGGCACGAGGAACTAGAGAAAACTGGAAGTTCACAGTAAAGTTGGAGCTACGCAAACATGTAGCATTATCCAGCATGCGGTGTCCAGACCCAGAATGAAAACCAACTTACACCACAAAGTGGAGCTCTCTTCCCCTTTTCGTACCAATGTAACTTTAATGCTACATTGATACGTTAGAAAAACAATTGTCGGTCACTCTAAAAAGATATACATACATAAGTTGTTGTTCACAAAGCTTGTGAGAACGAAACCATGGCCGGAGCCCAGGGATAATAGGAATTTTAATCAAAAGGATTAAACACTCTCGCTATATTTTTATTTAAGCTTGTTTCGCGCACAAGTTCAGGTCTGCCGCTCGGTTGAGTTGAAAGAGTACGAGAATATTTTATTTTACCAAAGTGCCTGCTTAATATAGGATGTTATGTTTTGCATTATAGGTAGGTATTAATCTTCATGTTTTGGGTTTACTACAGAAAGTTGAACACGCATAGTTTATTTTCTCTTGAAACATTCTCCCCGGCGGATCCTACTAGATCTAACCAGGCAAGTCGACCGTGCACTCTTGTAAAGTATGCCGGAAGAGTGAACATGAATTGTTTTTTCCTTGATACAACTTTGTCTCTCGACCAGCACACAGTTACAAAGAAAAAACAAGGAAGAGTCTTGAGAGAACCATTCCATCCATTTAACTTCACGCCTCACGGTTTTGAAAAAAAAGAAAATTTCTTCCGTTCCAGATGATATACAATTTCATGAAATAAACAGTGACATCTTTATAGGGTAATCTTTGATGTTTGGACTGTCGTATTTGTATTTGTATTGTTTAGGATTCTAAAGAATGACAACTAAAATACATTTAAAAAATACAACTAGGCATTTGTCATTATTGTGACTAGTGACAGATGGAAAAATTAATTGGAGATTTGCAGCAAAAATGATTTGATCCCCTGGGTAAATTGTTTACAATGGGATCTACAACGGTGTAATGAAACATTGAATCGACAAGGGATTATGCAACAACGAGCTTCTGCATGGGAATTTCTTTTCGCATTTTTGGGAAATCTATATTCATATTGATGTAACAATCGTGTAGAAGTATGTACGTATTTACTGGCATTTCTGTTTGGGAATGTGAGCTGGCTCACCCTGCTTATTTATTCATTCAACTTTTCACAACATCGTTTTTGTATTTTCTCTAGGAAGATGCCTCAAACGTTTTCTCCAAAACTATCACACTTCCTTCCACATTTTTATTTCAATTTTAACCTTTTACATTTTTGGGGGGTCTTCTCATTATTTTTTGAAGGTCAGGCGCATATCTTCATTGTTGCGCTGGTTGATAAAACTCGCGAAAGAAGCTAGGAACGAAGGAGTAAATTAAAGAGTGAATTAATGTAACCACACCTTCTGGCTGGCGCTGGGTGAATCCATAATTGACTCAAGTGAAACGTACACAAGCAAAAAGGGAATTTTGTAACTTGCTTTCTGCGGTCCCCATAAATTTTCAAGACAGAATTTGCAGGAATGGGGGAAGGAAAGTTGGTTAACTTTTGTTACAGTCAATAATGCAAATACTTGAATGCATGTTGAAGGTCGCCTGCTCTCCATTTAACAGTTAGAAGACTATGCATACATAACTCTTGCGAAATTGACATAAGTACGTAACTTAAATAGACTGGCTGCGTGCGGGCCACACCAAAGGCTCCTTGAAAATTCATTGCATTTTTTAGCACAATGGACTGTGAGGATGTCCGTATTGTGCAGAACGGAGTAACTGAGTAAAAGGAACACTAGAACCGCATGGGATATTAGCAAGACACAATGTTATTACCGTTTTCGACTGCGCTATTGCATATTTCAGAAAGGAATGAGTTTCCAATTCTGAAATTTCAAAGCTGACATGTTGCAACCTAAATGAAGTTTAGTAAGACCATAAAGATATTCCGTTCGATTATTTTTCTTTGAAAAGTGCAGTATGAAAAATTAAGGCTGAGTTTTCACTTTAGTAAGCCAAACATGCATTCGTTCTTTGTAAAGGTTTATAAAGCCACTGAAATTTTATTGCCGCAATCGCAATGCAATTCTGTTTACTGCTTGCCACCCTATGCTAATTTATGCTACTTTTTATAACTGCGTGACAGTAAACTTAAATTACAAAAGGAAAGGGAAATTGCTCACAACAGTCAAATCAGAATTTACGAAATTCCTTTTTATGGCCATAATATAATAAAATTATGTGGCTTAGAAGATGTCGTAAACTTAATTCTCTTATTGCTCAATAAAAGAATTGCTTGTTTTAAGAAACGAAATTCATTGTAAAAGGAAATATGGATTGAAATTCAAATTTCAATCTATAATTTGGATTGAATTTTTTTTTGGGAATGTTACTGTACTGGTCGGCTGGTCAAACTTTACCTCCAAGTTGCCACCATGACCAAACTGAGACATATCATTTCTCCTTTTGTGACAAAAATTTTATCCTAGGTACATATTGTGGAGTTGGCTTTTTTCCTGCAGCAAGCACACGAAACTACATGGGAACTTCCCGGAATTACAACATTTGTGGATTTAACACGTGAGCTGTACTATCCACGGGTTCCAAACAAATAGGCTGGTGGCTTCCTTGCATCTCGCAAGGACTTTAATTCAGAACACGGCTTGCCGTTTATCTGAATTGCAAAGAACGGTATTAATAATTTAGCTGTGTAAACTAGGTACCATTCCTCTCCTGACGGCGTATCGAATTATTAAAACTAAATTATCGAATCAGTTGGTTGCATCAACCTTAAAGTTAGGCATATAAGCAGCGTGGTGGTTTTGCCCAATAAATATTTAAAGCATGTATCTACTTTTCAACATTCTTATCGGTTGAGTAGAGCAACTCCTCAGAATACACCTTATTTGGATACTACAATATAATAACCAATAAAATCTGGTATTTATGTAGTTTGTCCTAAACTTTTTCGAATTCACTAAGCTGTCTGCAACTGGAGAAATGGGTGGGCATTATTTCATCCATTTTTATATACATTTATTACATATTGATACATCTTCTTGGCAATTTTATTTGTACATACTTATGACAGTGCTTTTATGACTAGTTGAGAATGGTTGCGTTCATTTGACTTTTACTGAAACAACCTGTTGTAGGAGACAAGAAATGTTTTTATTTCAACGTGACAGTTGCACACGACGACCCCTTGCGCATATCAAATGTGCAAAAAGTGATTGCTACTACCCCATTTAACATTTGTCATTGGGACATATTGACATCCCACGAAATCTTACCTTTGATGAAGTCGACCGCTTGCTCCAGGCCATAGGTATCTTTATCACAATCGTCTAGAATGTATGCTCCCACTTTCACTCCGGGAATTATTCCCTGGTTATTGATCCAGTCGATTGTGTAAAGCATTGCTTCCAAAGATTGAACTCCACCCTGAAGAAATATAAATAAAATGAATATATGTAGATTAATATCACAACATAAAAATGGGGGAGGGAGGAGCCCTTTAGTCATTTAATATATTGTACAGATATAGCAAATGAAATTAAAAGTGATTGCCCCACTCTCTAAAAATATCGTATACAAACCATGCTTGTTTCTTGTCCGATAGCTGCAGTTCGAAACTCTTAGCTATGGACGGTTTAGTTCGTTAATTTTATTAACCTGGATGGTTCTGCTTCCTATTTTACTGAT
>JAHZNF010000703.1:0-14451 GCA_027744215.1 Troglopedetes dispersus
AAAGCACGTACCAATTTGGCGGATCTGGAGGATTCCTAAAAAATATCTCCAAATCGTACTCCTCACATAATTACCAAATCAGGCAGACTAAACGCGAATCGTTTTAGGTTTTTTTTCACCAATGAGTAATAACGATAGTAGAATGCAAATGTGTGGGCTGCAAGTTCACTCGACGGAACACACACAGACTCTCACAAGTTCGCTTCGAATGAGTACAGGCATGCGTATTTTTTTAGCCAGAATCCATAATATACCTTCCGATGCACAAATTGGGATTGATCTTAGGAGAAAAAAGAAGGAAAAATTGTGGTGCTACGATTGACGCAAGAGAGGAGAATCAAAACACGATGAAAATGAAGATCTCCGAATTCGTCATGGACGTCCACTTGTGATCACTCCACAAAAATAAAGATATACATGTATGCTAATTATATCTTCACTTTCCCCTTGATTATATTTTCGTGAAAACTGAATTTACGGCGATCCTCCTTTTGTTGACATTCTTTATGTGTTTTTATTCCAAAATATTATAATATGAATGGTTTATTATTCTCTGCACTTTTTTTCCTTTCGGTCTTCCGTGTCCACCTCCGCACTCAATTTGATTAGAAGAAAAGAAAGAAAAACACTTATTCAACAGAAAAAATGGAATTGCTTGTTTGCTTCAACACAGTCAATAGATTTTTGTCACCAAAAAATGATAAAAACTTTTTTTTCACTTTTTATTGAAAAAAAAACGCAAAAGAGCTCCAAATGTAAAGGAATGTTTTTGCGATAAAACAGTCATAAAAAGCCTGCTGATCCCGATGCGATGATAATCCACATTGGTCTTGTTCACTAATGAATCTTTTGAATAGGGATAATGGAATACGTGTCCACGTACTCCTTTAATGATGAAGTATGAAGTGCAAAAAGAAGTCACAGGCAGGGTTATAGGAGGATACGTTGTATAATTTTTTTTACAAAACCAACCACCAAGTTGATTCCTTCTTCACTTACTTCTTCGCAATATCTTGACTCACTTCAGGTAAAAATTCTGTTGAAAATATTTTTTTTTCGTTGGAAGAAGGAGCAGTGATATGAATAAACTGGATGGACACAATATGGACGAATGCTAATATATTTTCCTTGCCTGTCGTGCTCAACCAATTGTTTAGAATTGACCAAGAAGAAGAAGGAGAAACCGTGCAGTAGACGGCGACAACGACTACGCGATGTTGTTACGTTTTAGTGGATTTTTGTTTCATGAATACTACTTTGCACATTTTTTTAGTGAGTACAAGTGCGCCGTTTTTTCCTCTTCACTTCTTAATAATGCTTCTTCAACAAAACTGACTCAGCTTTGCTCACCTCACACATCCTTTACATTCGTAAGTAGAGAAAAATAACATAGGAAACAAAGCCTCTGATTGTTGCGAGTGAAGATGCGAGAAAGTGTTGCAAGGGTTTTGTTGAGCACTAACAAAATGCTATACAAACGAACTTTATTTGCTATACACAATTTTTCTGAGAAGATATATAAATGTAAGCATGGATAGAATATGGAATAAACCAACGACTATTTTCATTGGACTTGCTCCTATATTGCTTACCTCGACGCTGCTGCTCAACTCTTCAATCGTCTTTTCTGCCTGTCGTCCTTGCCAGTTCCATTTTTGGAATTTCAGCTTTTCCAAGATCTCCCTCGAGAAGATTGAAGAGAGAGAGAGAGAGAGACGACTTCACTGCAAATCATTTCATTACAGTATCTTATCATGATTATATTATAACTGCACGGAGTATTACTAAAAGGATTATTATCGTCATTACACTTCTGTTGTGTGTGTGAACATTTTAAATAATACATTATAAACGCTACATTATTATTACCTATGTACAGGTGGACACACATATACAAGATCGATACACATCTTTGGGGCATCACACACACATGGCTTATGGTCTGTCGTGGAGAAGCTCTGGGTAGTAAAAAAACTCATCCTTTATATAAAATTAATAATAATAATGATGGGTAATCCGTAGCAAATGGTAATCTGGTGGTGCCAATGATGCCTTCGCCAAAAATAATGAAATCGTTATTCTCCTCTGATTATTATTATGCTCACCCCTCCTTCCCTTGTCTACTGTTGAATTAAATGTGTTCACGTCCGCAATCCTTGTTCCTTGCGCACCATATTTAAATCTTCTTTTTTTTTCAAGACAAAAATCATAAAGCTATGGTTGCATTATTCAAGTGGTTTCCATTGTGAGACCGTTCTTTTCTTTTGTCCTTAGCTAATCTCATCATTTATTATTTAAGTACGGACAAAACCTCTTGGTAAACAATGAGCGATGGCAAACGGACGATTATTTTTTGAAGCGGCCATGTTGCCTTTTTATAAACTTTGCAGTGATGATTATAATTATTTTTTTTTGGTGGGGGTACTCTTCGTTTGATCTTTTTGAAGGTTTCCTCTGGGCAATAATAATGTAATAGGTTTGAGATACATTTTATCGGTGAATCAAGATCGTTCATGTTGATGATGATGACAGTCAACAATGTAACGAATTGGTGCTCATTTTTTATTGGAACTGACAGAAGCCCTCCATTGTACTTTAGATAAAAATTTAAGGAGTTGTACTGCTTTAAAATATTGATGATTATTGTTGTGCAAGTGTCTCTTGATAATATTTTTTTTTTCCTTTTGATAAAACGTTAGAAAAAATGCGTGTCTGATTATGCCTATGCTTCCATAAAGAAATTGATAGTGGTCCCTGATATGCAATAATAAACGGTGGACACATTTGCATATTCTACTACTACTACCACCATGAGCATTCTCGTCTAATGTGAGTTTTTTTTATGAAATGTGTGTAAATGCACTTCAATCATGACGAAGATGTTTACCTATGTACTATGTTCTTGTATAGATCTATGAAATATCCGCCCGCCCGCCCGCCTTCACACAAAAAAAAGTTACCTACACACAGTCATAATAATAACAACATTGTTGCTGCATCTTTATTGTTGGTCACTCTCTGACTGAACTCTTTCATTCTGCTGGCGAGTGTCTAAAAATGTTACGTACACTAAATAATGTTATTTTGTTTTCAGGGATATATTGAAGTCAAAGTCATCGTCGTCGTATGAAGTCAAGTGAATCACATTCTTTCCTTCTTTTCTCTCTAATTTTTTTTTCGAAAAAAAAAAAAACGAAAAAAGCTTTTGCATGCTTCGGGACCATTCTCATCCAAAGAAGGTGATTGGGTGTTTTCCTAATACTTATCATTTTTGTGTGAATAAAACCTAAAAAAATCTTTTTGGAGGGAGATCACACGTAGCGACGGCCTGGGATGTGCTCAGAATACAGAAAAACACAAAAGAAGATAAAAACTCTTAACTTGATTGCTTATACTACTATACGACCACCATCACAGATTATCTGACATGATCAATCAACATAAAATATAATATTGTGCTTGGTTTTTGCCAACCCCCAAATAAGAAAATGTAGTAAATGATATAAATAAAGTGAGGAGCCGCTAGGCCCGTGTCTGAGCAAAAAAAATGGCAGTAGTTAAAAAAATGTATGCCAGGAGATTGTCATGTACGTACAAATAGGTTTTCAAAGATGCCACAAAAAATCTGTTCGAAGCTTTTTGGTGAGCTCTGAGTTGATATAATTAATCTTTTTGGATGGGCCACTCGTCTCATACGAGCAAAATTTTTGTCTTCTCTGTACGATTCCATTACGTCCCAGACATAAAAAAGCTTCGTTTTTTTGTTAAATGTTCCATCAAGAATTTGATTCCTCCTAAAAATCGTTGTTGATTGTGGGATCCCAACAAAATGCGCACTTCACATGTTAATGATCATTGTAATGAGGTGAGATCTCATATTTACCCCAAAATATATATACTGCTTCTTTCACACATTTTAAAGCTTAGTTCGGCTAGACGTTTAGCTTTATAAACGTAAACTAAATATACTTGCTTTTTGTTCTTTTCCCCCATTGTATGCAAAAGAGGTACACAGAAATTTTCTGGTCACCTCTGATTATATTTGTACACTCATGACATGTCCCAGGAATACTAAATTTTTTCTTAGAAATTGTGATGTACGAGGAATAAATGCGAAGGAAGCCTAAGGAGATAACTCAAAAAGTGGGATATCCCAACAGTTTCCTAATTTGAAAATGATCTTTCACTTGCAGACAAGGAGGGGTGTTTCATAAAAAAGAGTATCATTGCACAGGGTCAAGAAAAAAGTTGAGGACACAGATCATCATGATCAACATGCAAAAGGTAAGTAGGCATTAAATAATAATGATCGTTTTGTTCGTGTAGTACTTTTGTAGCTCGATGTTTTTCAAAAAAGTCGCAGCATGAATGTAATTTGACTGAGGTTGTGTGTGCGCAGATGAGAGAGAGAGATGTGATAGTGATGAGATTGTGGTATGACTTGTTGCCGTTGTTGGATGAAGTGTTCGAGGTGATGAATTGCGGGGTCGTGTGGGAGCTCGAGAAAAGTATCTATTTCATTTTGTTGGCTCATTTCAAGGTACAAGGATCATCCATGCCCAGTGGTAACTCATGTCGACTTGACTGACGACTGACGCTCTGCATAATATCTTGTGTCTACAAACAAACCACAAACTTCCACCAAATATACCAACAGACTAACAAACATGCGTTTCTACTATAAATGTACATTTTTCGAAAAATAAGTAACACATATCCCTTAAGCTTATGATTTACAGTTTTAAATCCCTTGTTTAAGCCCCCGTACATCATTCTCTTTCTCCGCACCACTTGCCACGATCTCGTTGCACGAAATTGTACAAGTACATGTACAAAGGGCTAATCTCCGATCTAGGTTTTACTTCTATGTACAAAAACCTCGAACAAAGTCACCATAAAAGTAAATGGTAGGTAAGTCAGAGTGCATTCGACTATAATTCGAAATTGCTGAAATTGGCAGAGACGCACGAAACAACATTGTGCCTACCTCTACATGGCTGATCTTCTCATCATCATGAATGGGGTAAGTTAAGCCGGGGCTGGGGCTACTGCAGTCTGTCGTTGTACTGGGACACGACCCATCCATCAGACGACATGTTCAATGTGGCGCATCACATTACATTTACTGTCATTAGATATCAGGTGAAATCAAGATAGGCCGTTTTGTCCAACCTTCGAGAAAAGAATGAAAGGAGGATCGGCCGGAATGGGAGTGAGAGAAAATACATAGTAATATTTATTAAAAGACTTCTCTCTTTTGTACATCACAAAATAAAATTTCGGTTATCCTTATTTGCCTGAAAAATGGGTCCTATTATAGTTTGTGCGATAAGCCATTTTAAGAAGTCACCCGAGTGCAGATAAAAAAAACGAGAGCCACGAGAGAACTCCGCTTTTCCGCGGTGGGAGAAGCGCAAAAAAAGAACTCTTACCAGAACAAAAGTTATGTTCAAATAATGGTCGTGTTGGTACAACTTTTAAAAAGCCAACTTACTTAACCATTCATTCATCAGGGTACACTTATTCGTATTCTGTGGACGTTTTCTTTTCAACGAATGCAATCCCTCACTTCCAAATCCGAAAAGGACAATTTATTTTTACATCCACTTTAACTTATGCATGCACGCCTTCCTCCTTATAAACTGTTCGCCGCTCTTTTGTGCAATTGCCAAAGCACGGATCGTAATTATTGACACATGGTCTGACATCAATATTCTTGTATGTTTCATTACGGAGAGATGTAAGAAATGAATCACACTTCATCAATTGTTCATGAAAAAAAAACATTTTACCTCCATTTATAATTTAGTACATGTATAGTTTTGATTGCTGTTATTCAAGTCAAATCAAGAATTTTGGTCTGTCGCAATCTGAAATGATCAATAAACTTTTTTATTTTATGTATCTCTAATAAATAATAATATTAATCGAAGGAATAAAAAAAAAGAAAATAACAACAATAAATGCATTACGGTTTATTATCGCTTTTTCTTGTGAAATGGCCCAATACCTAAGTAGCAATGATATCATACACCATTCATATTTTGTTTTCCTACACACAAAAGGATATTTAAATGCTTAATAGTTTTATCTTTGAATGAGTCCACGCCAAACCTCTCTACACCACACCACCACCACCACCGCGACAACTATGGAAGAACAGAAATGACCTGCCCTTCTTTGTTAATCAGTAAAAACAATTCGCTCGTGATACTTTTCTTCAAGAGTCCGCCTCGTAAATAATTGTAACAAGGACCCTTCACATCAAGATATATGACTTTGTACGAATCGGCGTTGGTTGGTCCGCCAAAAAACTGAACACAGAGTAATTCAGCAATTTGTTCTTTCGTGTTTGTTATGCTATTTTTTCTTCTTCAAACTCTCAAAAAGCTATGGAAGGAAACACATCTGAGAGATGTATAATATATAATATTATAATGCATGTTTATGATGGTTTATTTTGGACACAAGCTGTGGTGAGGTCGTGGTCACCTGTTGGCTGAGTTTTTAGTCCTTTTCTTCATAATTATGGTTACCTCCACATCAGATTTATATTTTTCAGGAGGATTCTCTTCAACAAAAATGCTGCCGTAGTGGCCGTAGTAAATTTTCAGCTGAGAGAATGTCTAAACAAAGCATTTTTTGTCTGAGGCGGCAGCATGGGACCCACTAAATTCCATTAATGTAATGCAACGATGAAAATAACACAGCATGCAACGTACTTAGATGATATCCTTCCTGCATCATTATTATCATCGTCATCAACGCACACACACACGTAAACAGCCATGGTAAACAAGTCAGAAAAAAATAATACCACCAAAAATATACTTATCTATCATAATATACTCCACAGACGGAGAAGATAATATGAGAAGTTCGCCATTGTGTGCCACCTACTTGAAAAAAAGTTGCAATTATTATGGCTATTTAAGTTGTGCCCTATTACAATTTGCTGTCGAGCTTTTACTTTATTTATTGTATCAAATTATGACTCAGCATCAGTCCTGATCATGTTCGTTATTATCCTTTGTTGGTTATGAGATATTTGGGCAACAAAAAAATTTGCTATCTTTGAGAGAGAGAAAAAAAACGCTTCTTCCCTCCGCATTTGCTTGTTCCACATCATAACGTCAAGAACACACGCACAAATCAACAAGATGGAGGAATAAGTGTGTAGTAAGAAGCGTAAGTGGTGTGAAGACAAAGCCTTTTTCGTCCATGAAAAGACCAGCCATTACCAAAAGGAAGGTACTCATAAATAAAAAAAGGTATAAACATACTTATGTCTGCATCTCTCACTACTGATAATCATACCACAAAGAAAAAGTCAGTATATAGGTATTTCAGACAAGAAACAAAAAATCAGGAAAGAAAATCAAGCTTGGTTCAACAGGCGACAATGAAAGTCTTATCACACGGTGGAAAAAAAATTAAGGAGCGTGAACACACCGTCTCTGCATAATTAAGTCCTGCGTCGTCATTTTGATTAAGATCTTGTGACATGCGTAGTTGAAATCCATATGTACTTACCACACGTCATTTGATAAGGTAATAATGGTCCATGGAAAAATGGAAGGTGCTTTAAATTCATGTATTTTTTCCTTTCGATTTCACGCACGTTGGATCAAAGACTAATTAATTTGCTCACATTCCCCCAAAAATCAAGCTTGGCCTATTACATCAAATTAATTGCCAACAAAGCCTAATGTCTACAATTATAGAAGAAACTTATTTTTTTACCTGTCATATGTTTGATCTGCACATAATGAAGACACACTTCGTCTCCACATCATATCATGCACACATATATATATTATGTCTCACCTTAACTTTTGTGTAGCATGTTAAGGCACATTTTTGTTAACCTACCATCTCTATCACTGAAGGAAAAGTTAACCTTCGTATCATCATGAAATAGAACTGCTGCGTAATCTGAATTTAATATCTCTTGAGTTAAAGAGAACTAGTGCATGCCTCGCCAGCCCGCATCACCACCATCATCCATGTAAACACAAACAAATGAATCAAGTGTTGTAGCGGACGTGTTATGCAAAAGTAGAATTTTTTAGACGACAGCATCAAACGACGACGACGAGAACAACTTCGAACAAAACAACAAAACGGCAAGACGAAGAAAAAAAACGAAGTGTGTGGGTTGTCACACTCTCATCAACGGCCAGGATAGATTGACTGAATTTGGGTTTTTCATTTACATGGGAGATGAATTGCATGTGACCAAAATGGAATTGAGAGCTAAAAGAAGAGAGTTGTTTTAAAAAAAGTGACTTGTAGTCTGTGTCTACATATAAATACATGTTGCCACTATATTATACGATCTATGTGTTTCTTCTCGAGAGTATTTTGGTACGGGCGAGTGAGAAGACAAAAAACTGTTATATCTCTTTCCGTCACCCATTCCCATGATAAAACAGCTACAAAAATGCATTAAACAGCTTGCCAAAAGTCATTCCGAAAGCTGTTATGACGTTTATGTACAAGGTTCGTTAATTATATTTCCTTATCACCCCAAAAAATTACATATACTATCGTAACGACTCCCTACAGGAGATTTTTTTGGTAGTTCGTATCGTTGCTGTTGTAGCAAGTGTGCTTATAAAAGGGCAGTGAATACCTAGTTAAAGACATTAATGTTATTTTCAAAAAGAAGATATGAGGAGACCATGCACTCCGACTTTAAAACTTATTACACTTTTCAAGAAAGAAAAGAGTTTCAACCACTTTGCCCAAGAAAAAAAATGAAACCTAAAAAAATTTGGTTGAGGCTTTTCTAATACAATAAATAAAACTGTGTACCTAGTCCGGTTCTTTAATTATTTTGTACATTACAGTTATTTGTTTGAACATTAATTCCACCAAGTAATCCTTTCCGAACAAGCCTAAGACTTGCCTAATAAATGCTTTTTGATGACAGTCTTTTTATGTCCAATAATTATCAGCGGATCTATTGATTTTTTGGGCAGGTCTATGCTACGTAGCAAAAGAAGGAAAAAAAGAATTCGTTTCATCATAGAGGAATCGATATATGATAATTAGTAGAGAATTAATTATAGCTATTACATCTTTCGTAATGACATTGAACAACCTAAATTGCCTGTTCCCTCTTGTCTCTCTTTTTCATGTATGGATAATGCTACCTGCCACTTGATTCGCAGAAACCAACAAGATTTATTGTTCTTCATGAAAACCATTCCAAGAAAGGGAAATCCCATATTGTCTTTGACAAAATTTTTCTTGAAAGCCTTCCTTTGCGCGCTGAGTTCATTAAAACAGGCTTCTATTAATGGTCTGGTTTAAGTACAGGTATTTTGTACTAAATTGTGCTGTGATTGATGAAAGGAAAAGGATTAAAGTCTTGTTCACCATTTAATCGATTGAAAACAACAGTGACACTAAAATAGTAATATAAGTCTTTGAAAGAATGTCCGAAACCCGATGCTGATTTGTTCATTCAATTCTATTATACGACCGTGTGAAACACTCGCATCTTTTGAATTGCCTAATAATATGTGAGTACTAATATGGTATTGAAAATTGTGGAATGTTAATGCATTCTTTTATGAATTGCGAACACTGTGTTCATCACACAATCAATTCGCATTTTGGATCATTAATCATGATTTCTCTGCGGTCCTGGATCATACGATAGTAAGCTACCTACATTTGAAAATTATTTCCTTTCTTATTGTTTTGAACTGGCTCCATTGAAGCGTGTAAAGATTCTGAAAGGAATAGATAATCCGTAGAAAATGCGGAATTCAGGTCTTTCTTTATTACCGGAATTACATTCGGATAAAAAACACATAAATTGTAAATACATTGATGAAGTGATATGTGGCCATTATTTATCCTTATTCTTCTTAAAAAATATGTTCCTTTAAAATCCTTTGAAGTATTTTTTGTTACACGCTTGAATTGCTCCAATCGATTTCCCGCATTCTTTACATGAAGGCTGTGAATGAAAGAGTAATTAATTGAAAGAGAAGCTTGGTAAATGACATGGACTTTTATGTGACTGGGAGGAATTTTCACCAAATCTGGTCAGCTTAATTGAATAAGGAAACTCTTGGAGAATTTCCGTTATCGTTTTTTTCACCTCATTATATGGCAACGTCCTATCAGATTCTAGTTATTCTCTTGTGTTTACCACTGACAGATTGGATAAAGAATGACAGTGAGGAAAAAAGCAGTGCAGATGGAGCGATCTCGAGAAACATGAACTGCACACAAAAGAAATGGGTAATGACATGTTCTTTATGAGACGCTGAACACGACGGAACAACTGTGATCATAAAGCACCTCCAAATAAATGTGTTTTTTTTACCAAGTCAATCAATGAAAGCTGCTCCATTCGCATTCAATAACTGATTACTGGTGATTAGTTTTCTGTTGTGAATGAACTCAGCAGCATAAAAATGTGACTACGTGTATTTACAAGGATGGATGGACATGGTTGTATACATCATGTAATAACTTTTTTGTCATCTCATCAGTTAAAAAAATCCTTTGGGATCATCCTGAAAGGAACAAAACAATAACGCTTCGATTGGATAACCAAAAAGGAATTCTTAGTTATTGCTTGTCTCCACAATATAAATCGTCTTCAGTGGAAATCTACTGGCCACATGGATGGAAGTAATGTGTGCATAGAAATGCGAGTCATGTAGACACAAAGGCTTTAATATGTGTAACAAATGTATCACTTTCCGCTTTAAAAGTACATTAACCATGTTTATATGCAGAGATGGATCAATAGATGTGTGTTCCTTTATATGGAGCGTATCACAGTTCAAATCAATAAAAAATCTGTTTCCTTCTTTATTGATTTCCTTTTGTCGCTTCATTAGGCGACAAGGAAATGGCCTTCGGGCAACAAGTGCCAACAAAATTTCAGTGGAAGAGGACCTTCACATTGAAAGTTTTCAGTAGTACTGCGAAGATGACATAATTGTAACAGAATGTATCATGAGAAGTAAACAAGTTAAACTTGAATGATGAGCTTGATTTGTCACTCACTCAGCAACCACATTAATATTTATGTGGAGGAGAGCGATTTTAATGAAGTGCTCCACACTTAAGTCTCTTCACGTGAAGGTGTTACGGTAATTTTTTAGCATGTCTTACAAATCATTGTGCAAGTAGCAAAGTGCCATTACGTGACATTATCCACGTGCATTGCAGTGTGTACCTCCAGGGCTGATCATAAAATTTTACTTATTGCAAGATAAGCATTTCAGTAAAAAAATTGACGGAAAGCAAAACAAGACAATGACAAATTATTCAATTTATTGGATATAGCGCAAAAAATACTTTTATTGAAAACCTCCAAAGAAATGAACGAACAAAGGTAATTAAAAACTTTTTAATAACAAATAAGAGCATGATAAAAATTTATCACTTTAAATTCCTCCTTTCAAACACCAATACCATGCCAAGTTTTGGCAACTTCGCACATTTCCTTGAGCTTAAAGAACTCTTGCAGGTAGATGGAGACATGTCGTGGGTTGGTTGTAACGCAGACATTTTCTTTATTATTAACGAATCCCTGGAATTTCAAGAAAATATTCAATTACAAGCTTATGAATCATGACAATCACCTCGTCATTCCGACAAATTGTTAATTAGCTTAGTTGGCACTTGCTCAACTAAAAAGTTTCCATAAAAGTAAAGAGATATTTACCTCTTGGGTCCAATTCATGGACCCCACTATGACAGCCTCGTCGTCGATCAGGGCAAACTTGTGATGCATCAACTGATCAGTGGCTGGAATATTCGGAGGTCTGGGAACCACACCATTCGGAACTAAGACAGAAAGAGTTCACTAGGTTAAGTACATAATATTTCAAACATTAAACTATGGAAAAAAAATTTATATTTTGTACTTTGAAGCAACCGAAGGTTTTCTGCAGTCAGATCAGCTCCAACAACAAACTCAACGATTATCCCACGTTTCTCGTAGAGTTGAGAAATCACATCTTGTAACTCCGGAAATGAAAAGTTGTAAATGCATACGCGGATGCTGCTCCTGGCCTGAGCAAAGTACCACAAGAATTGTTGAGTAGTGGAGTCATCGTCCGCCGCATGGTAATCCGGAAAAAACATAACCGTATTCCACAAATCTGGAGGCTTCCTTTCGTCCAGAGTTTGTTGGATGTGGGTTGGAAGTGCCATGATTTTAGCTTCCCCCACTTATGGTCCACACGCTGTACTGCACTTTCTGTTTCTACCGCAAGGTATTAAATTCTGAGCGTGTGTAAAAAGTTTTTNTTCTTCCGCAAGGTATTAAATTCTGAGCGTGTGTAAAAAGTTTTTGGAGTCAATAATTATGGCGCATCCCCTGTCAACAAAAACAAACTCATCAAGTAACAAGGTTAACTTCGGAAGACAAAATGAGAACCAATTGAGTATTCGAGGAATGTGATGAAACCTTACAGCAGCAGTAGTAGTTGCTTGCGACACACTTGGCCGTGATGCCACAATTCTTAAGAAATAAATAAATAAAACAATAAATGTATCCATTTTACGATTTTCTGTCGCTAGAAAGTTTATTCCATTTCAGTTTTTTTTACAACATTCAATTAGAGTTGCGATCGCGAACAATCGTTAGTTTTCACATTTAACGAGAAAGAGGAACATATTTGCTTATACGGTATGTTAACATTTATAGGTACACATCCCCTCACGATGAGGATGGAGAAATGTGCGCAAAACTTACAACGGTACATAATATTCTTCTTATGTCATTCTTAACGATCATGTCTCTCTCTACATATTATCAACCATTACTAGAGCTTCACACTCACACATGTGTAATACATACAAAAACTTCACTGGATTCGTTGGAGTTTATGATCTAGCTGAATATAAGATATGAAATGACGTGATGCGATAAACAAATCATGAAGTGTGATTCACACTCAGTTCTTGAGAATTAAGAAAAAAAACAACAACAATTACTTAGCTATATTTTTTAGTTACGAAATGCTACAAAAATACAAGTACGAGGAGTTAATTGCTGCACTGAACGGTGTTCGCCTGTTCTCTCACTGACAGAGGGCTTACGTTTGATTGCATTGATTGAAAATGTGTTTTCTGGTAATTTTCTAAAGAGGCTACAGCACTGATATTCAACGCTTCACATCATGATGATAAGCTTAAATTTTAGTATGCAGGTCAGGTAGCAACCGGAAGAAATCCCTGTCCACCTAAAAAAGGACACTATTGCTTGACATGATTGAACAGTCATGTCACACGCCTAAATAAATTCATACAGAAAATGTTAGCGATCGTATAATGTAATAAAAAAATTAAATTAACAAAACTAATTTAAAAAACAGCTGAACGCAAATAACCACTGGTCAAAGTTAAATTATTAAGCAAAACTAATTAACAAATAATAAAATTCGGAGAATAGCTCAACAAAGTTTAAGTTACAAGTTCACTCCTTCAATTCAATCTTACGAGAACTTTTTCTTCTGTTTAAACAAATGCATCGTAAGAGCCTGGAATGCTGTATTCACAATGTATTTCACCACCACCACCGCTTCCTGATTCCTCCTTTTTGGCTTTACTTGAATCCGTGTTAGTTTTCGTCTTACCGTCTGCGGCTTTCTCCTTGCTGGGCTTGCTTTTCTTCGCTCGAAGGCACTGCGAATTTGACGAGGGCTTTGATTTGACCTTCTTCGGATTCAAAGACGTAACCACAATGGAGTTTGCCAATTCACTTTTAAACAAGTCCCGAAAAGCGTCAGGTATTCCTAAGCCCTTGTTTGTGTAGCTGTGTTCCGAGCTGGAGTGAGCTGAGCTCTCGCCAGGATAGGAATCAATTATTTTGCTGAGGAGCACAGTCCACGCTCGTACGACCCTGGATACCGTGGGTTGAGAAATGAAGAACATGTGCCCCAGGACCTTCTCGGGCAGCTTTCTCCGTAATCGAATAATGGTCATAAATAGCTCATTCATCCGACTCATCGCTCGACCCTGGCAGGAGCGCTTCCTTGGCTGATCCTTTTGGGAGGTCCCGGATCCCTCTTCGGTTCCCAATGTTGAGCAAGTGGTAGACTTCTCTTCATGTTGAGGCTAAAATAATAAAGACAAACTGAAAAGACTGAAAAAATCATAGTATTCGGCAGTGTGGAATTATTGTTTATTGTTTACCATGTTATTAACGCCATACGTAACGTCCGTGATGCAAATACGTTCGATATAAGCTTCTAATGAACGGAAGAACGCTTCAAAGTTGCGATACGATTTGAATGCCGTGTAATATTCTATATCCTTGTCGGAATTCTTGAATCTTTCGACGGAAAACCTTCCAACAGTTTTGTCTTTCTTCGGTCTCTTCGTCACACCTTTCAGCTTCCTCTTTTGCTCATTTGCCGCAGGTTTTCCCTTACTTGGTGGAGCTACGGGCTTGCTCCCTCGTGCTCG
>JAHZNF010000705.1:0-19849 GCA_027744215.1 Troglopedetes dispersus
TTCATGGAGAGTGCAATATTGCCATGCTCCATTGCAACTCTCTCTCTTACACAATATGAATTTTGTGTGTGTGGTTTTCTGGTTTTATATTCTTGTCTTTTTTTTCTTTGTGAAATATGAGATGCAACTAAATAGCAGAGGAGGCAGTTTAGAAAAAGGCAAGCGTTGTTTTTATAAAAAAACACACCACCAGAAAAAAAGAATACGTCAGTCAGCAACAATGTTCAAGGGAGTAGGTGACTAGCTGAGGAGTCAGGTTACCTGGCTATTTTTGTTTCATACGAAAAAATTTAAAAAAAGGAGATAAAAAAGAGTTGAGCTAGGAACAAAATTACTTGGACGATATTAATTTGTTTCTAGCATGTAACATGTTTTAGGTCATCCTGTATGATTTAGAAACCGTTCATGAAAAGTTAGCAGATTGAAAACTGTTCATTTATAAAGATTGGAAAAAAATAGCTAATTCAAACTCAGGTTTATGAATCAAAAGCCCAATCTGCATTCATAATTAGCAGAAGTTGTTGTAATAAAAATAATATTTTCAGTCAATCACCACCTATTTTCTCCTTTATATTATCTAATTTTTGCATTAAATATTTCTTTCTTGTTACAGATACTACACATATGAGACACGTGAGCATTTCTGACATATACGTACATTTCAATTCAATATAAAAGGGCTCACTGAAAACAGAATAGTAGACATCTCTATCCAATTCATTTATTATCCTTTTTCTTTCAGTGAGAGCTTTTGTCTCTGTCTCCATCTTTCATCTTATCAATACCTCGTCGTATTCTAGTGAACAGAGACCTTTTATGTGTGGTGACTGTTTTTTTTGTTTGTGTTGTGTTCTGTCTCAACTGAAATTTTTGTTGTTTTTTTGTTCTTTGCTGCCGCGTGCATGCACGAACCCATATTATCCTGGTATAACATTCATATATGATCTTATCTTATTTGAACTCTTTTTTTTCGGGAAGTATAGTAATTGAATCCATATTTACCATGCGACTCCCATCAAATAATGATGATCCGGCTAATGTTGTGTATTCAAAAGAAGGGAGGCGAACCGAACCCATTCCACTCTCTCCTTTCAATTCAATTTCTTGTCCGCGAGAAGAAAAAAAGAAGAACTGAAAGGGCTTATCTTTTCCTCCATTATTCAACTCCTTAAATCTATTTTACATACGCACACATACCAAGAAATACCACAAAGTATAGAAAACAAATTCTGAGTCGACCCCAAAAAATATAAATTGTGCATACGTATTTTCCCATCACCACAATTCCACATCGCGAGCGCTCCTTTCCTGCCTTATCTTGTGAATCCAAATAAAAAAACCTTATTTCATCTGATTTTTTTTGCCTGCCCTTGCAAAAAAAATTCGTGCAGACATACATTCAACGAAAAATAAATTTATAGAAGGTAAATTTTTTTATGCTTGACTCACTGTAAGTTTTTTTCTTCTTGCCTCCATTTATCTTCCCTTTTCGAATACCTTCACCTCATTGAAATTCGGCGAAAGAGCTCCACAAAACAAAAAAATAATCAATTGAACACACTCGATTGCAAAAATGCGGCGGAGACCCAAAAATAAAAAAAAGCGTTCTAGTCGAATGGGCAATTCAGCAGCAGGAAAAAAATTATTGTGTTGCATTCTCTTCTCAATAAATTGCTCCCATGTGTGTGTAATGTGTGCATAATATGCGTTCCTTCAACTCAAATGACTGATGATCGATTTTTTTTCTCTATTTGGTATTCATGCAGTCAGTACGCATTCAATAATCCAAAACCTTTTTTTTTCTTCCTCGCGACCGAGTAACAATGCCACAAAAATAAATGGATACACGGACACAGAAAACGTAATAAGATTTTTTTGCGGACACACAATTTTGTTGGCTGCAACAGCAGCAGCTTCGGGGAAAAAAATAGTAATCAGCCGTGGTGGTGATCAGAATAATGGTACCGTTTTTTCTTTGGTGAGGTTATTTTTTGTTGTGTGCGTGTTTTGCGTATAGAAAAAATAAAGGAGGAATGGGACGGATAACACTAAACTGCAGCCAAGAAAATGGACACAACAAACAACAATCGGCCATTGAATTGGGAAGAAGAGATGCAATGAACGTAACCACTTACTCGGTTCGCTCACTTTCCCATTCAAGCTGAATACAATCACCCATCCATCTTGCTTCCTTGTCCCCTTTCCTTTTCTACTAAACGAAATATATTTTTTGAAGGCATGTGTGTGTGTGTGTGTCCCCGAGAGTTTTTCGTAGTCGATATTTTTATCCTCATTGTTCCCTTGTTGTGTCGCAAGTGTGAAAGAGAGGTTATTTAGGAAATGAGACAAATTGGAGGCTCAGGCTGCAGCTACCATAATTCTGTGTCCATAAATAAAAAATATATGTAGAGACGCACAGATATATTCGTGAACACACACACACATATTTCTTCTCGTCTGGTAAGAGTCTCCTGTATGAAACTTTGGTAAAGGTGTGCTTCAAGTTTCCCTCCAACAATTGTTTTTATTATTTAATTGGTAACGTGATAAGTAATGGTTCCAATGCAATCAGTGTAAAAAAGGTGGCTTGAAAATTGTTCATAATGTTTTGTATATTATACTTATTATCTACTAAAATACTTTTATGCTTGCTTAGGCGAGTGTGTCAATAAATTTTTATTTGCCTTTTTAAGCACACATTTACAAAATAGGAAAAGAAACGTATGCGCAACAATTTGTCGGGAAGCCTCCCTAATTCGCTCTTTTTTTTGTATTTGGGAAAAAAGTGAGCTGGAGCAGCTGAGCCAGGATGAAGATAAAGAAATAAAAAATATATATTCCTTTGTGTGCGTGTCCCTAAATACCTCATTATTGTCACCGTTACTTCTCTATTTTCCGATTTTTTTTTGAAGGGGAGCTCGCTCGCTTTCCGAGAAGTTTGGGATGATGAATGAGCTGAAGTGTGAAAAGGAAACGGATTGTCTCAGACGACAATGGGTCATAGATGTGAGTTTTGAGTATTGTTTTAACTCCTGATGAGGGATCTTAAGTGATTCGAAACGTCGAGAAATAAAATTATCTTTTACACTCGTTGTATTCTCCTTAATTATTTTTAAAAAGTAAATTGTTTTTATTATTTAATTGGTAACGTGATAAGTAATGGTTCCAATTCAATCAGTGTAAATTAATCAGGTGGCTTGAAAATTGTTCATAATGTTTTTGTATATTATACTTATTATCTACTAAAATACCTTTATGCTTGCTTAGGCGAGTGTGTCAATAATTTTTTATTTGCCTTTTTAAGCACACATTTACAAAATAGGAAAAGAAACGTATGCGCAACAATTTGTCGGGAAGTCTCCCTAATTCGCTCTTTTTTGTATTTGGGAAAAAAAGTGAGCTGGAGCAGCTGAGCCAGGATGAAGATAAAGAAATAAAAAATACATATTCCTTTGTGTGCGTGTCCCTAAATACCTCATTATTGTCACCGTTACTTCTCTATTTTCCGATTTTTTTTGAAGGGGAGCTCGCTCGCTTTCCGAGAAGTTTGGGATGATGAATGAGCTGAAGTGTGAAAAGGAAACGGATTGTCTCAGACGACAATGGGTCGTAGTGAGCTCAAGCCGAACTGAAATCAATAATTTTTGAAAAGAGTGGGGAAGGAAACTGAAAAGAGGCAATCTGGGAAAATGAAACCAGAAATTTAGTAGAAATGAATACGATCTCCAAGCTTGATAATATTAAATTCCTCTGACACTTTTGTATTTAAGCGAATCTGATGCATGCATGCAATCGTATACAACAATAAAATAGCAAATATATGGACACAGCTTTTGTCGGTAACAAACAGTAGAGAAATTATCAACATAGCTCAGTGGAAAAACACAATGGCACAGGTATAAAATGGATCTACGCTTTTGTGGAAGGTGAAACATACCTAACAAGGATTTTCATTTTAGTCAACGGATTGGATTATCTTTGTGTGCGCAATTTTCCTTGGTTTTCTGTTCTTTGAGTTTCCTGGTGCAGTTTGGAATGAGTATTAATGCGACAGACAAGGTTTAAACCAGGAACATGCGTAGGTTTACTCAGTCATGTGGATTATAATACATGTGACGTGTCCACACACCAAAAAACTTTTTTACACAAGAAAATGAAGCATAATAGCCAGGCTGGAAAATGGCTTCAGGTAAATAACAAAAAAATAATATGCATGGAGCTTTTCCAGCATTTTGGATTTTTTTATTCAGGTTCACAAAAGCGTAATTAATTAAACTAAATTTGAAAGCAATTGCTCAATTAAAAGTAACGCACCACTTCAAAATTTTCTAAAACTATGCCTTATCATCCCTTTAGTTCAGTGGGCTCAAGCGATCTTGTACGACTACGTCCCAAAATGAGAAGAAAAGTTTCCGAACGGCGCTTCACATAATCAATTTTTTGTGTAGTATGCATACATGCTTATCTTATTCGGTTATCTCCAAAAAATAGTTCCTTCCCTGCCACAAAGCAAGTAATAATATGGAGCACGACTACACTGTCCAGGATGCAGCTCCCGCCAAAAGTAATCAAAATCCCACTCACTCAGGAAAACAAAAAATGAGACAAGCTAGTATTTTTTTCTCTTCTTCACTCAATTTTTTCTCTACTCTCTCCTGTGGTTATCCCACTCACTCAATTTTTTTATATTTCCCTTCAACTTCATTCACGAATAAAAAAACACAATCATAAGCCAAAAGACCACCCACACATGATGCATCATGTTCTGTGTCGAAAAAAGTAAAAACCTTGTCTTGTTGTAAGGAACAGGAGTTGAGTTGATGTATTACCAGCGAGAGAAAAAAAAATTATTGCTCACTTTCATTCACGCTTCTTCATCTCTTCACTCTCTCTGGAAAATAAAAAAAACAAACCGGACGCTGGAAGTGATGTCCGGAGTATTATATTTTTTATGTTGTGTGTGTGTGTGCAAAAAAGATATTATTACATCACAACATAAATAATGGGGCATGCACCGCACCAGAAATAGTGTCCAGAATTTTTCCTTTTTGCTTCCACACAACAATCTTATCCATACTTTGGATCAGCCAGAAAGTCAGGATAAATTTTTCACTCCCTCAATTTTTTTTCGAGCTTTCTCGATAACCAGCTCACACCACCACCACCACTCAAGGAAAATAAGGAAGCTTGTTAGAAACTTATTTTCGTGAACACACACACTCTTTTTTTGTGGAGCACAACAAAAAAAAATCTCTCCACATAACTAACTTGGTTTTCTGCTCCTTCCATTTTTTTCTGTGCGCACACAACACAACACCACCACCACCAACAACAACAAAATATATGGAAGAGGCCATACTGGCTTTCGAGAAAGCAAGCAATTTCATATTATATTATATATTTTTTTATTATTTCCGGTAAAAAAAATTGTGAGTACAAAAAAGGACACACGCTGGCTTTCCAAAAGCAAGGGAGCACGCGTTTTTCTTTCTCGAATCACTCAAAAAAAAGTTCCCAAAGCAGAAGAAGAAGTACAACGGATATCATGCCACTGTTTGCTTCTTCTTCTGAAGAAGGGAAAAAATAAATATATAAGAATTTTGTGGAATATCTACACGAGACCAGACCACACCACAACAGTGCACCATAATGCCTCCACACAACAAAAAAACGTAATCATAATCGTTATGTGTAAAGTCAACTTGTAAACGGAGTTTACGGAGTCAACTCTGTGAGGTGAAAGGAGCTGTGTGTATGTGTGTACTTTTTTTTAGATGTGTGTTATCATGTCAGAAAAAAGGAAGGAGGAGACAGGAGAAAAAAAGAGGTAAAATTTTTCTACTTACGTTGCTGATTTTTTTCCTTCTTTTTTCTTGACTTTTTCTGTTTTGTGGAGGTACTGCTGCTCACTCAATTTTCCGTGCTCACTGACCCTTTTTTTGGAGGTGAGGTAACCTTCTAATCTCTTATTTTTGGTGGGATTACATATTATCTGGACTAAAAAATGTGGAAAGTGCGTTTATGGATCTTTGGGGAGAATTACTTGGAGTCTTGTTTTCTGGAATGTAATCTCTGCTTCCTATGTTTCGTGGATAACTAACCTGCGACGCCAAATTTTTTTGGAGCACAAAAAAATTAAATCAAGAAAAAAAAGAGAGCAATCTTGAGAGAAAGCTTGAAATTGTTGAATTACGTTATTTTTTTCGAAGATGAAAATAATGTAAGAGCAGATTGAATGGATAAGACAGATAGATAAAGTGTGAGGAAAATATATTGAGTTTACCAGAAGCTATTATGTTTTTTGTCAGATGTCCACAAGATGATTGGAATGATGATAACCAGAGTAAATAAATTTAGGAGCAAGTGTAGAACAATTTTTGCTTTGCTAGACACAATTTTTTTTGTACTACTACCTCACTTATCAACGGAATGTGATCATTTTTTTAAATCTCATTTCTCGGAGTTAAAAATGGGATTACAACTTTTTTTGGTGTCTCTTGTGCACAATTTTGTGGTTTTTGTCGGGACGGCTGTGTGAGTGTGTGAGTGGTAATTGCTTTTTTTTGGTTCGAGACGACTCCCAAAAATTAAGGAAAAGAGAGCCAGACTGTGGAGCAGAAAAAAAGTGGCGTGGACATTTCTTTTTTTCTTGAAGGTACTTGTTCCACACCACAGGAGAAAGATAGAAAAAAATTAAGTGTTTTCTCTGAATTTCTACTTTTTTGCAGCAAAAAAAACTAAAAGAGGTTATAGGGCGTACTTGCATGCACTTGTGAGTGAGTGTGTCTGTGTCCACAAAAATATATATATCTTGCCCTGTAGCAAAAATTTTCTCCAGCCGGACTTAAATTCTTCTTTTTTTGCTCCTGGCATCCATCCATTAACACTGGTGTACGCAGAGCAGAGTGAGTCCAGTCCAGTCACCACTCACTCACATGCTTTTTTTTGGACTGACCTCACAACTGTGTGTGTGTACATATATGTGCACATGACACTCATTTGTCTCTTTCAGCTTATCCAAACACTTTTTAAGAGATACTCTCTTTTCTTCACACGCAAAACCTTAGTTTTGCAGTTCAGTTCTAACTTTTTTGTTTGCATTTTATTTCAACAGAAATCCACTGAAAAAAACCTTAAATATTTTGTGCTACTCAAGGTGCACCAAAAAGTGCGGAGCTACGTTCAAACTACGTTATCTTGAAGTGAAAGGAAACAAGTAGGTGGAAGGTAGAGGAATATTGTGCGGATATCCAGTATTGTATTTTATGTGGCAACTTTATTGCATTTCGTGTCTGGAGGCAGGAACTCTTCTCCCTCACCATTCTTTTCTTGTCTTGATTACTCTTCGCGTGTGTGTGAACTTTTTTTTGTGGAGCCATTATTATTGGATGCTGCATTGCACTTCCTTTTCACCTTTTTTTTGTAGAGAAATTTCCGCTTGTTGCGGTGAAGTTATTGCTCCAACTTATTAAATGAAGTGATCTCTTGGCAAATAAAAAAAGAGCAAGTTCTTCTGCCAACCAGCTTTTTTTTCTGCTTCTACTTCGTTGAATCTTCTATTTATGCGCACAATTTTCTAGTGAGAGAGAAAGTGAGTCTCCTCAAAGAAGAAGCCAAAATGAATGGAAGTTGCTACACAAGTTTTTGGGTCCTCTTCTCTCTGGAGAGTTTTCAATGGAAGATTTAGAAAATAAAATAATTTCTCTCTCGTTCTCCCTTATCTTCCTCATTGTGGCCATAATTCCGGGATAAAGAAGAAAAGCCTCCTTTTTCCTCCTCTCCTAATAATAATAATATAATACTGCATTGTACTAATAAGATTGCTGGTGACTCTATACACCACCCACCTCTATTTCGGAACGATCAATGCTCCAAAAAAGGAATTAACTTTTTTTTCCTTGCTTCGTTTCCCAATCTCAATTAATTACTGGAAACAGGGTCGTTTTGGTGGTTCTTCCAGAAAAAGAAAATGGTATGTTCTAAAGAAAAGAAGAAACGATGGCATTGCCACTTTGCACTTTTGCGTGAGACAACCTAAAATTCCGCTTTATCCGGACACAACCAAAAATTATACTTATCTGGTCCTTATATATTTTTGGAGGCAAGAAAAGAAAGTTTTTTTTCTCTCCCTCTTGTTCGTGGCTACGGGCAATATTATCCGAGGAGAAAGAATATAATAATATTCGCGCAAGCCACACACTTTGAAAGCTGAAGTTTTTACGGGGCACTTTGTGTCAAAAGGAAATGGGAAAAGTATTGCCATAATATTCAGTTCATATCGGACATGTGTCCATATAAAGAATGGAAAAAAGTATTTTGGGTGGTGGTAAGGTAGCGTTATACAATTTTTTTTTCTATGAATAAAAGTAGCTAGCTAAGCAAACGTGGACACACAGATGAGCTGAGAAAAGGAGATGAGGATGACGATGAAAAAGTAATCTGAATGAGATTCATGGGTTATCATAAAGACAACATAGCTGGCGGACAAGAAGTTTATGTAAAAAAGGACTCCACTCAAGTTACTTTGGATGACATGCAATTTTTTTGGGCGGAATGCAGTTGTTCTGCTGCTTTGAACGGATAAGTGAAGCAGCGCCACGGTCATATTTATAATATATTGCCTTGCTCCATAAATGATAACCAAGAGTAAAGTGAGTTCAGAAAAAAGGGTTATCATTAGAGTCAAGTCTTTTGCTAAAAGAGCAAAGAAAAAATCTAATAACCTGCATAAATCGAGTGTGGCCAAAAAAAAGAAGAGTCTTCTTCTTTTTGGCCACAAACATTATAAGTCAAGCTGAAATCTGGAGATGGGTCGACTAACTTTAGAGAGAAAACTTATTATTATTATCTATGCATGCAATCCTGAGAGCTAGCCAGCCCTGTTCCACAAAAAAAACATAATCGCTTTTCTCTTCTCTTCCAAAAGAGAAAAGAGACTATCTGAATTGTTTGGATTAAAGGAGGAATGCCTCCATAAAATATCTTCTATTGATTCTCTCTTCCTTTTCTCTTCAAATGTGTTCCAAGAGAGGAGCAGTTAAGGAAGAAAAAAGAAGAGGAATGTGGAGAAGAGGGGAACATTATGGGAAAGCTATTTGATCGAAAGTATTTATGCGGATGAACTTTATGATATCGCCATTACCGTCAGCTCCTTTCTTTATCGTATTTTTTTTCTTGGTGCAACCAGAATAAAACATAAAAAACGAGGTCTTGAGTTTTCTCGTTCTTTGGTCGTTGGGAACACCTGCGCTACAGAAAAAAATCGTTTACAATTCTACAAAAAGGAAAAGGAAAATCAATGGGTCATATATATATCAAAAGAGAGGAATATATTATGCTTATCTGCTGAAAAAAATGCAAATATGTAGTTCCACCCAAACACAACAGTTTTTTTTCTTCGTAGCTCCCGAAATGATTAATTGAATTCTGAGTGAACACCGGAAAAAAAACTTTATTTTTCCAGGAAGCTCGCTCTTAAGTGGATCTCCCTTTTTTCTGGGTTGAAATTAAGTTTTTTTGTGTCTCCAGAAATGGAAGACAAGAAAAAAAAAGTTTCTTCTATTGATCTCCAGAAAGAATGTTTCATCCTTGGTTTTGCCCAGTTGAATGCCAGAAAATGAAACAAAAAAGGGAAAAAAAGAAAGTAAATAGGTTATCAGCATCAGGAAATAAGAAGGAAACTATTTTCTCCGTTTTGTTTTTTTCCAATGCCTTCTAAAAAAACTGCACCACGAAAGGAGCTAATGTACATACATTAAGCGGAGCAAAAAATATCTTGAAAGAAAAGACAGGATGCAGAAAAAAGGAAAAAGTAGCCACACTGGTAAAATAAAGAACCATGAATGGAAAAGGAATGAACTTTTTTATGTGCAAAAATAAGACACACAACCTAGTTTCACTTTTTTTGCAAAAAAAAATTCAAACTGCACAAAAGGGAAGATTCCCTTTTTGGTCTGTGTGAGTTTTTTGTGTTCCGAAACTTCTGTTTCTTTTCTTGTGTCCAATTGACGCATGCTGCTGGGTTGAATGAGATGATGATGAAGATGTATAGTGTGGTTACAACTCAAAGTTAGAGAGATGCATACTATTTTTTAGTTCGTTTCATTGTAAGTAAAATATTTATGTATATGTGTGTTCACTCATTCACTTATCTGAGATATTTATAATATGTATGGACAGAAGAGAAGGAAAATGTGGATTTTGCGGGAAGAAAAGGATTAAAGGGAGAAGTACAGGAAAACACACTCCACAATTTTTTCCTCATTCTCTCTCTGCGGAGCGTCTCCATAAAAAGAACACAAGGATGATAAGGCCTGTTTATTTTCTGCGCTTCTCTGTTATGAGCGTGTATATAACCATGTGAGCTCTGGAGATTGTATGCGCGCAGAAAATAAGATGCTTCATTTTGTATATATTTGTGCACATAAAATAGATATAAATGGACGCACAACTCCTAGTGCTGCTCTTTTTTTTCTCTTCTTCATCCTTCTTCCTCATCACCGTCTCTTTTTCTTTCGAGAGAGAAAAAGAAAGTTAAGAGGAAGGCGAAAGGCTGGAGATGGAGTGAGTGAAAATGAATAGAGTCAGCGGAGTGGAACCAAAAACTCTAGAATTTGCCAAGAGCGAAAAAAAAGAAAGTAAAACTGGAGTGGTTATCCCACACACACACTACTATGTATACATATATTTATATATGGAGCAAAAAGCCTATTTATTTATTATGTGTGGAGTGAAGCGTAAATAAGAAAGTGCAGTGGTGGTCGTGCTTCACAGCATCCCAGTCATCATTTTCTAAGCTCACTCTTTTTTGCTCCAGAATGGAAAACGGAAATGATGATAAGCCTAAAATGCACCAGTTATTAAGGAGCACAGGAGAGAGAGAGAGAGAGGTTGATGAGCACGGTTCGGGCGATGAGACTGATGAAAAGTTTTTTTTACTCGGGTAATCCTTTCATTTTCGTCTGGGGCGAGAGAAAGAGAGAACTTATCATGTGTGCATAAATATATATATGAGCATTTTCTTAGGTTGTTGTTGTGTGTGAGTGTGTGCTTCCTCGTTTGCTCTCCTTTTTCGCCAAGTCTTTTAATGAGCTTCGTGAGAAATTCACACCCACTTAAGTAAACATACGAGCAGAGTTTAAAAGAAATATCGTCATCACGAGCATAGCACTCATCAAAAAGGAAGAGTATAGTATGGAGGCAAGATAAGTAAGAAGAAAAAGAAGGGTGATACTCTCTTTTGCGAGAAAATGACTTGACTCCCAACAAAATTTATAAATGGAGCTGGCGAGAGAAAATGAGGTGCTTCGTGATGATGATGGGTTGTGGTGAAAAAAATGAGGACAAGAACAAGAAATATATATTTTGAAGTTATCTTTACCTGATTCCACCATTGACTGGAATATACATACTTTGACGCCATTCTCTATTTATTGTACCATTCCAAACTACGTTAACATAAACAGGTTTTTTGTGATACTTGAGTTGATAATTTGTGCGTATCTGACTGGATAATTTATTCAAAACATGGACAATTTTTGGCCACTTGGACACAACTCAACTTTTATTGATCATTTTTAATTGACAATTTAGCCATGCTTTTCTGACTTCCGATTCGATTCACCTTTCCACTTGAAAAATTATTTGGCTACTTGGACACAACTCAACTTTTATTGATCATTTTTAATTGACAATTTAGCCATGCTTTTCTGACTTCCGATTCGATTCACCTTTCCACTTGAAAAATTGTGGTCAAGTGGTCAACTCATTAATTTTCCATAAAAAGCAAAGGTATAAATCAAGCATCCATCGTTAAAAATAGTTTTAAAAAAAACTTATAAAAAGCTCGTTCCAAGCAACTTTATAAACGATTTTCCAAATTTCTTTTTTGGAGAAGAAGTTCTGTTGAAGAAGCGATACTCTTCTGCCTCTTTTTTTTCACTGCTGCACTGAATGATTGAGCTCGGGAGGGACGGTGGAACTCAATTTTTAAACAACTTTCTTTTCTCTTCCTGTTTCACCCTTCTTCCTCATTACACTTATCTTCTTTTTTTTGGAGGAGAAAAGTATCCATCTAGTGTATCACTTGAAAGATCTATTTTCATCAACAGTTTTTTCTCTCTATTTCCTTTTTCTCTTCTGAACTCTGGTGCTTACTATCACGGCAAACATTGCCACTTGACTCCATTTTTTTTCTGGAGAGAAAATGAGCATCTCGTTTTCAAGCAAACAAACTAAAAAAAACTAACTCATCTCATCACTTCCTTTTCAAGTGAGTGAGGAGTGAGTGATGTGATGAACCCAAATAATGAACATAGTAGTGGTGCACACACAGACATAGAAGTATAGAAATAGTAGCTCCATAAATACTCTATTTACTTTTTTTTCTAGTCTGACTGACACACGTTCTCCTTCTTTTTTCCTTTTTATTTGTTTCTTCGAAATTGAGGGAGAAAAGGAACCTTTTTTTCAAATGTGTTTTTTTCTGGAATAAGTTCTCCATTTTTTTGGAACAAGTGTTTCATTCCCTCTGACTGATTTTCTGAGTGAGTGACTTTGTGGGAAAAATAAAAAGGGAAAATGGAGAAGGAGCAATTCAATTTTTATTTTCGAGTTGTACCTTCCCTGGTCACTCTCTCCCGAAAATAAGATAAGAGAGAGGAGGTAATAATGAGGTGGAAAGTTTTCTAATTTTTACCATTTTTGGTAGCCAACTTTATTTAAAGAGCAAGAACCCTTAAAAGGTATCATCATCATGCCTGATGATGAATCATGAGCAAAGAAACGTGCTTACCGACGAGCAATCAGGTTTTTTTCCTTCAGTAATGAGCACCATGAGTGAAAATGAGGAAAACAGAAACAAAAAAATAAATAAATAAAAACACACCAATTTCCGCCTCTTTTCCATTCATTTGGAAATAGTAGAATGGCCACTTCCGGAGACGGAAAATGAACACAGTTGTTATTTGGTGAAACAATTTACTCTTTTTAGGTGTGGTCTAACAATTTTCTCTTTATTCATTTTTTTGGAACAGATACCGGACGAACTGACACTGAGAGCAATGGCGGCCAAATATGCAAATGAGTTGTCTTCATCAGTTGCTCCCAATAATGGGAGTACTACCTCTTCCCGGTCAACGATCTCAGGAACCACAGCTACCTCATCCACCTCGTGGACAACACAGGGTCTTCCTCTTCTAGAATTCCAGCAGCAGGTGCTCCACCAGCTGCGCGAGATGTGGTTGGAGGAGCGCATAAAGTTGCAGCAGCAAAATAATGGACTCACCACAATGACGCTCGCCCAGTCTGTGAATCCCGCTACAATGAATGACCCATCCTCTTATCTTCGGGGTCCTGCAGAGTTCCTCCAGTTTGGAGATGGTGCGCTGGTAGCCGCAGCAGCAGCAGGCTACTTTGCGGGGAATCCATCTAGTCAAAATAATTTGGAAACAAGTTCCGAATTTCGGAGCACCAATCAGACGAACGAGCAAAGGCACCAGTACCTTGAACCTGTGATTATCACCAATAGTCCTTCCACTTCCAAACATCATCAGCACCTCCAAAAGTACCAGCCACCTCCACCAATTATTGCCACAATTTCGGGATTTGGTGCTCCGAGTGGGAGTAGTAATAATGGAGATAGTCGTTTGACTTACACGCCGGGTATTTATCAGGTAAATATGACTCATGATTAGTTTACTCGAATAGATTGTTTGCAAGTCGAGCACTAAAGCTAAAATCTTTGGATAACGATGATAATTTGGATGTCTTTTTTGTAGCCTTCAAGTTGTCTCCGTGATAAGGATGAGATCTATGATTATGTACCCCCTCGTCAGTCATTCTCTTCGAAGCACCTCCGCCAAATATCACCTCTTTCAAACCTGTGATTATCACCAATAGTCCTTCCACTTCCAAACATCATCAGCACCTCCAAAAGTACCAGCCACCTCCACCAATTATTGCCACAATTTCGGGATTTGGTGCTCCTAGTGGGAGTAGTGGTAATGGAGATAGTCGTTTGACTTACACGCCGGGTATTTATCAGGTAAATGTGACTCATGATCAATTCACTCGAATAGATTGTTTGCAAGTCGAGCACTAAAGCTAAAAGATGATTAACGATGATAATTTGGATGTGTTTTTGTAGCCTTCAAGTTGTCTCCGTGATAAGGATGAGATCTATGATTATGTACCCCCTCGTCAGTCATTCTCTTCGAAGCACCTCCGCCAAATATCACCTCTTTCCAAAAGGCAAGTTCTAAAAATATTTTTAAAAATATGTACTTTCATAATTTGCTGATAAGCTTTGATAAGCTATTTTTCTCTGCAATTTCTGCTCGTCCTCTTTTACTTTATTCTTAGAATATTTTTTGCTTAAATCTGTTTCATTTTGTTTTTGTGTTATCAATTTTCAATAACATCAATTTTTAAGTTCGATAAGCCTTCCTCCTGATTAATTACTTTTTTTCATGATAAAGTAAAAAATGCATATTTATTTCCTTTTCACAAAAGTTAAGCACCCCCCCAAAACTACCAGAAATCGGAATATGTTCCCACTGCACTTTTTTTTAATCCACTTCCAAGAAGAAGAAATATGCACACATTCTCCACACCATACTTATCCCATCCATCTTTTTTTTTCTCTGTGACTTCAAGTGTTCCCCGGAGCTCTCAACTCAACTTACATATATATTTTTTTATTAGGAGTGCGTGAGTGTATACAAGACATACATATATTTATGGTGTGCGAGCGAGGTGTTCAAAAAGTGATTTTCATCACTTTTTTCCACACACCCGTTTTTTTTATTCTATTTCGTGTGACATTTTCCGGAGAAGAGAAAAATATATATGGTCTCTTGTCACGAAGGGTAAACGCCCTTTACATTTTCGTAATAGGAAACAAGACAAGCTCCGGCTGTGGAGCAAAAGAGAGAGAGAGAGAGCTCACCTCAGGAAAACTGACACGGTGGTTTTTTTTATATATATCGTGTGGCTGTGTGTGCTGTGCGGTGTCAGTCAAGAAGATTATTAGACACACGCCTATTCCTCTCTCTGCACAAATTTTTTTTTGGTTTCGCTCTCGAAAAACAAAGTTTCTGGTTTGATATTAAAGAATCAAGATATGCTTCCTTCTCCTTTTCCTGACACATCAGAGAAGTGAAAATCAGGAGTATTTTTTGGGAGAGAAGTGCGTGAAAAGGTTACGGAATACGAGCACACAAAAAACGCATCGTCTTTTTTTCTTGTTCGAGGTTATCACAGTGCAAACTTGTCTGTCTGGCAAGAATGGCCTGGCTGCCTCCAGAAAAAAATATATATTGAATTTTTTTTTCGTCTGAGAAGGAGCCATTTTCAATATCAAGTGAGTGAAATAAGATGAGCCGCGAGTATCTTCTCAAGATGATCACAGGCGAAGAAGAAACCATTTTAAAGAAAGGAGGATGCTTTTGGATAAGGCTTTTTGGAAAGAAAATGGTCTTTGGAAGTGTCTGTGTGCATTTTTTTTCGAGTAGTGGCTCAAGCTCAAGAAACGAGAAGAAGATTGACATGGGATTTTCCTCTTTTTTTTCTTGGAGGTGGCTCGTTTGCAACAAAAAAATCGTGTGCAACTTTTGGAAGGAGGTACAAAGGATATAGAATGTATTTTTTTACCCAAAAAGAATCGAGCGGAAGTAGTGCGTAATAAAGTTTTCCATATTGGAATGGAATGCGTTTTTTTATTTGGATAATGTTCCTCTCTCTGTGTTTTTATGTGTGCACAGATATCCCTTTGATGTGCGTGTCTTTATGTGTGTATAAATATATATTTTTTGTGTTGTGTGCTATGCGGGAGGGCCATGTGCCATCTCCATTTTTTGGGAGAGGCTTCTCAATTCACTCAAGAGTGAGCCGACCACCTTTTTTTGGATGCGGCAAGAAAGAGAGAGAGAGAGAGAAGGAGGATGGAATGGGAAAAGAGGATGAAAATTTTAGTCTTTTTTATATTCCAAGATTCCTTCCTTCCGAGTTTCTCTTAAAAAAGCTGGAGTCATTCATTCGATTCAATTCAAACATGCTACAGTGCATTTCCCTTTGTACATTTCTCTTTTTCGTTTCTGTACTGTGATGATGATGATGAAGAAGAAGACGAAGAGATGATGATGATGATAACGACTTTGGAAAATGGTGAAGGTATTTTTTGTTGCATTTTTTTCTAAAAAACAAGAATAATATAGGAGCTCACTTTGAGATTGAAAGGAGGAAAACCTTTTATTGAAAAAGAAAATACTTTAAAATTTAAATTGCGAAACTCTGAAAAACCTTGAGAAAAAGACACATTCAAAATTCCCGCTTTTTTTCGAACTTTACTTTGAACTTGCTTTTATATGGAGACGCTTCTTTTGGAAAATGGTACAAACGTAAACTGAAGAATGCATGAATAAAGTTACCATAAAAGTAATTCCTCATCTTAAACGGATGCAATAATAATAATGTGCTCCAAAACGTGCCGATTAGCACTCTGTTTAATGACCCACTTCCAAGTTTCGGATACCTACATGCTCCACTTAAATATTATTATTTAAGTGCGGCGCATGCGCAACTAATTAAAATCAAGTATAGTAAGCACGCATGCATAGATAAAGTTTGGTAAAATTGTGAACTGCGCGATTAAGCAATAAAAGATTTGTTGATTGCACTCATAATTTCGTCAAATGCATTTTTTATGTTCCTTTCTACGTCTGAGTTCAACGTCATTTCTCAGAAAACTATGGATATTTCAGTATTCATGTTTGAAGTTGTTCATTGTTCTTCTTGCTCACTATCTAAAAGTGATTAGTTGAGATTTGGTAATCATGGGGAGTTCCGGTGGAGCAGTGGTTCTGCTCATTTCACTCTCTCTTGTAATTCTGAACCGTGTCGAGATAGCATCCGGGCAGAGGGTTCCTCCTCCTCCGAATAATGGAGTTAAGCGAGGTGTGAAAAAAATTGATTATTTTGCTTTTCATTTTTTGTTTGAAATATTTTGAGTTAAAATACAACATTTTTGGAATGATATCGATACAGTCATGTGTGGTCACGACACTCTCATGATCTACCAGGATTGTAGGTTGTGCACCTGCCCCAAAGGAAACCGTCCTGCGCAATGTTTCCGAAAAATTTGTGATGTTCACAGTAAGATTTTTTTTTAAATTGGCTAAGTAAAGGAAGAGTGGGTGAACACACATATAAATTATTTCAGCAAAGGGTGGAGGTCAGTGTCCGAACGCAATTTTGAGGCTGGACGATAGGAAGCTCTGCAGTCCAATTAAGCAATAAAAGATTTGTTGATTGCACTCATAATTTCGTCAAATGCATTTTTTATGTTCCTTTCTACGTCTGAGTTCAACGTCATTTGTCAGAAAACTATGGATAGTTTTTTCATTTCATATTTTCAGTATTCATGTTTGAAGTTGCTCCTTGTTCTTCTTGCTCACTATCTAAAAGTGATTAGTTAAGATTTGGTAATCATGGGGAGTTCCGGTGGAGCAGTGGTTCTGCTCATTTCACTCTCTCTTGTAATTCTGAACTGTGTCGAGATAGCATCCGGGCAGAGGGTTCCTCCTCCTCCGAATAATGGAGTTAAGAGAGGTGTGCAAAAAATTGAATATTATTTTGCTTTTAACTTTTTGTTTGAAATATTTTGAGATAAAAAATACATTTTTGGAATGATATCGATACAGTCATGTGTGGTCACGACACTCTCATGATCTATCAGGATTGTAGGTTGTGCACCTGCCCCAAAGGCAACCGTCCTGCGCAATGTTTCCGAAAAATTTGTGATGTTCACAGTAAGATTTTTTTTAAAATTGGCTAAGTAAAGGAAGAGTGGGTGAACACACATATAAATTATTTCAGCAAAGGGTGGAGGTCAGTGTCCGAACGCAATTTTGAGGCTGGACGATAGGAAGCTCTGCAGTCCTGGGATTAATCGACCCACGTGTCATTCAGATAATGATTGCCCAGGAGCGCAGCTCTGCTGTCATGATTATTGCAATGGATCCAAGTGCGCTGACCCTGTCCCAAAAGATCAGTTAAGACCTCTGGGCCAACCGAGAAGACCAGGTGGAGGTGGTGGTGGTCCAGTTCGTCCCAGGGGATTAAACCTGCAGCAGATGTTTGGCAAATGAAAAGTTTTAAGTTGTGTGAAAAATATTATTTGAACTTTAATTCGTTTCTTATCAAAAGTAAAAATGTTCTAACGGACGTGTAATTTGCGTTTTTATTAAAAAGAGATATTTTTTGCGAAAGGAAGCTCTTCTAGAAACAAAATAAAATTGCGTGGATCTTTTATTGCCACAAAAAAATTATCCATGGCTCGCTCACGCGATCCATACATGCTTATCAGTGGTCTTCACTCACCACTCACCACCTCCACACACTTGTCTCACGAACAATAAAAAAACAGAAAAAAATCATGTAGTTCTCTTCAAAATCATGTTTCAACTCATCACCCAGATAAGCATGGAGCAGAGCCAGTAATAATGTTTTTCCCTTCTTACTACTTCCTCCAGCAGCCCTTTTTTCATGCGATTTCATAATTGCAAAAACACCCTTTTCAATTTTTTCACAAAAAATAAAGAAAATTGCACTGGTATGGACAAAAAACGAGCTCACGTGATTTCCTAATGATAAACACGAACAACAAATACGTGTGTTTATAATAATGGCGTTCTCCTACCTTATCAGGTTCCATTTTGTGTGTATAAACATTACACTTTCCTTTACAAGATTTGTATGTATTTATTCCTATATTGCAGGCCTTTCGGTAAATAAAGTTCTCAGGAAAGAAAAGTGAAACAAGGAGAACGGATATGTGTGCACATTATTATTATTTTTTTGTGCCTGTGTCCATATCTGGCATGACACAAGTTCGTTCGTCATTATTGCACGTGAAACGTAATAATAATGGTGTATCCAGTCTTCATGTGTCCATTTACACTTTCCTTGTTTCTCTTTTTCATGTATCCTCTTTTTCTTGCATGAGTGTGTGCCATTCCATTTATTAGGTAAACAGTTGGATGTGCTGAAAAGCCATAAAAGCCTTTTATTTTTTTGCGGAGAAACGAGAAGCAAAAAGGAATATAAATTATAGTTGAGTTTTTCCCCTTTTGGCGATAAGTGTCTGTCTGCTCAGCTCTTGGTTTTGTAAAAAATGATGATCGCTCTTTTTTTGTTTGTTTGTTATCAGAGAAAAAATACAAAGCATATAATAAGTTGGAAGGTGATTGCATGAAAAGGAAAAATATAAAAAAGAGCAAGCACAAAGATATGGGCAATAATTGAATAATTGGATTTGTTGTTACCATTATTATTACGATGATTATTACGATAAGTGTTTTTCGCCAAAAGAGAGAAAAAAAAATTGTTTGAAGAAGGGGTTCGTGTCCACCTGTCAGCAAAAAAATGGGCGTGATTTTCTTTTTTGCACACATACATAGCAATTGTTGTTACAGATTATATTTTAATTTTCTATTCCTTGAGCACACAAAGAAAAAAATGTACTACAGTAGTACATAATTACTGGGGAAAAGATAAGTGCTCAATTTGAAGTGAGTGGTAGTTGGTAGTGCTGCTGCTATAGCTGGAAGAATAATTATTGGAGTTATTTTTTATTCTGAGAGGAAGTGCTGATAACCTGAAATAATGGAGGGTTTCTTGCAATTCAAATTTTAGAAACAGAAATGGCTTCTTCAAAGGTTGTTTTAAAGGAATATTAACTAACTGAAAAAAAATAATTATCCTCCACTTTGTGTGGATCGCCTTGCAAATGAAATCAAAATAAATTGTGAACACAAATGATTTCAGTGAGGATCATATCCATTTAATTTTG
>JAHZNF010000706.1:0-12721 GCA_027744215.1 Troglopedetes dispersus
CGGTCTTCTCTGTGATAATTATTTACAGTGATGAAATCTGAATGTTGACATGAAACCACTACTACCACAACTATTCAACTGGATTCTTGGAGAGATTTTCTATAAAAGTTAATCTAATGCTGCGACACATCACTTGATTGGTGACACACTTGCTCCATCGTGAGTGCGTGTGAACTTATTCTTGGAACCAAAAGTCGCACCAAAATTCCACAATATTCAATATGACCGTCAACATAATTAGGCATGTTTGATTTTTATCAAAATATGAATAAATCAGTTATATTCCAAAGAGTACAACAGACGTGAAGCTAAATTAATGCAAAACAGTTGAGAATATTAAATAAAAAATATATATATATTATGTGGATTTAATGAAAGCATCATATTATTATTACGTATAAATCTCAAGGTTATACCACATTTTATAACGCACTGCATTCATTGGAGCGATCGCAGACCGACTGTAGCCATGAAGGATACCAGAGTAACGAGTAAAACTTTAGTTTATTCTAGATTGACTATATCTCGTAATTAATCTCACATCATTCCCATTCCTACCAAAATTTAATTGTTAATACAAATGAAACGAGACGTAACAAATATTGTTATCTCCCCTCATATAAGACTGAATATTATTACAATTTAAAGTTTTATGCAACTCGCAGCTTAGCTATTGAGTGAGCCTTGAGGAAATTTGACTGGTTGAGTTAGATCAATTTTTAGCATCTGAGAGCAGGACAAAACTACAGGATTTGTACGTGTACCTAATACCCCAACACGTGATTTAATACTCTATGATGTAATGCTCAAGTCCTGAGATACGATCGAATTCGTATAATGCGAAAGAAGTAAAATTCACGAAAACGAAACCATGTTTATATGACCAAATAAATAATAAAAGGGTTGGTAGCTGATTGAGCTGTGGAAAATACAAATCGTTTAATTACATTATTTCTCTTCAAACTGGCTTTGTTGTAGAACAGTTAACAATGAAATGTGGGCATAGGTCAGCTTGTATTTTTTTCTGTCTGAATGTGTAGTTCGTAGAGGTATGTGGGTGGAATCACTTTTTTTACATCATTGAATTAATTTTTTTATCACAATTAAATTGCATCGGAAGGGGGCACTTTGTTCTTTTTACTATTTTTTTCTTCTTAATTCAAGTTCGACTCAACTGACTGATCAAAATACAGCTTTTTCAACGCATGCATTATTTGTTCGAAGGAACGAAAAGGAAAAGATGTTCCTTAATTACATAGGGTATGCATCATGTAGCAGAACAGAGGCTGAAAACACAACGAATATTTTTTTGAACAGAAATAGGACTCAAATATATTCTGAAATTGACTTTTTCGAACGCATAACATAAATATATTTTTTCTCTTGAGTGTTTAGAAGTACTTTCTCACCAATGCTCTAGATATGATTGCATTCTTCCACAAACGGTGAGTCAACATTCAACATGAAAAAAAGTCAGAGAATTCACTTTCATCAAGAAAACATGTGCTTAACAAGACCACAGTGTAACCATTTTGCTTCTTTGCGAATCGTGATTAGAACTAGCTTGATCACTTCCCTTCAGTCATCCAATTTTCCATCATCGTCTAAAATATGCAAGCCTCCAAGGTAAGTCAAGTTGGACAAGGATGGATGGACAAGCTAAAAAGTTAATGTGTGCCGCGTGTGGTGGTCTTATTATTATTGGTACTATTTTTTCTCTCTCTTTCTTCTGCAACACAAAGCGCACTCTTCTATGTAATGATTATTTTTGGGATGTGTAGGATATTCATACAACTATTATTTGTATGGGCAAATACCACGTAGGCAGCACATCACGAATAAAGATGGATTTTTCAATTGTTTTTCATGTGTTGGAAGAGGTGAGGGAAGGGTAAGCAGAGGTTGGTATCCTTTTTCAATATCTGAAAGGGAAAGGTTATTGTTGAAGACGATTGGAGTGATGGCCAAGACATCAGTTTCAACATGTGTAAATTGCACACGTCTGAGCTTGGTGTAATTTGGGCTTTAAACCCTTTATTCTTATTGTATTTGAGTGGAAAGCGATCATGACGAGATGATCGTTTACCTTGTGATAACTTTTTATTGACATGTGAAATACATCCACACGCATACAAACAAATTATGGTATTTTTAAAGCAGAAGAAGCAACCAGACGACGACGTGAAGAAGGAGTCCAAGAGTATGTAGGTATGTTTTTGGGAAGACTGTATTTAAAAAACAATCATCAGTATGCCAGCCTGCACAAAACTTTAGGACCTGCAGTAGGGCGTGATTTGAGGACACTACTATTATCTCTCTGGTTTGTGTGTGTCATTTGTGTTTTTATAACCCACAGCAAGGGAGCAAGTGTGAGTACGTAATATGTAATATCTACAACACTATCATCACAGACGTATGTAGCTGCGCCACGTCATCACCAAACTATTAAAGTATAAAAGGGCATAATAATTCATATCAAAGTCAAGATTGGTATTACGAGATGAAGGTTGCTTCATTGCTCAATATTTATATCATCATCTTAAGCCTGCTCGAAATCATACAGGACAGCTGGATTATAAAAAAATGAGCATTCCTGCAATAAATGCGATTATTTGGACCAAGGTACAAGTTAAGCACAGGACTCCATGCATGTCCCCAGAAAAAAAAATTCTGGGAAGATTCTGCTGGCGCGCTGAATTGAAAAAAGTCAAACAATTAAGAAAATATGATTGTATTAACAAAATGAAGACTGCAGTCTTTCTTCGGACTGGTATTTGGCTGTTCTTCTTTGTTCATTTATAAGGAAATAAAACTAATGATATAATTCATAGTCCATAATACGCATTTCTAATGCGAACTCGACAGGGACAAGAGACAGGTCGGAGAAGATTGAGACAGAAACCAATTACAGAAACTTACTCTTAATGAAGTAACCTAATCCTTCCCTACTAAATAGATACAGTCGATGACTTCCTTTACTTCAGTTTAGTGAAAAGCTTACATCAGTAACATTTAATAAGTTTGAAGATGAGCAAAGGGCACCACGAACTGGAATGACGAAGAGAAACCAGAATATATTCTTCGAGCTTCAATTAAGCTTTTTTCGTTCCGTAAATGTACATAAAAGGAACATGGATTTGCTGCGTAAACATTTTTTGTGTGAGGCGTGTTTCTTTTAGCGACTGTATAATAATTATCTATACAGAAAGCGAATTTTCCCTTTAATTTCATTTTAGTTTCCTACAACATGTTTAAATTCTTGGTTTCGTAATTTAATCCATGACTCAACTTTTCGTAGCTTTTATGTCAGACGTCGAGACGACTCTGTCTTGTTGAATAGGACTCATAATCAGTAGAGTGTGTGTCGTTTTCCCGTTATATAGCGTATTGATCTTTGTCGTTTGCCTGTTTCTCTTCTTGAAAGATTTGTGGCGTTATGGAACACAAATTTCAGTCATCTTAATAAATGCATAATGACAACTAAAAGCTTCGCTTGGAAGGCTAAGCAAATAGACACATCCCGGAAGACTGGGAACATTATCACCACAATTGTCGCTGTATGATAATGGGATGCCTTATCTAAGCACTAGATCAACTACATTTTACCAAAAGTTGGGTTGAGATGAGTGAAATGGGATGTGCATAAATGAGACATGACACGAATCACAGACAGCCGTGACATAAAGCTAATTGCTCCAGAAATGCTCGTCTAAAATTCAACAAGAAATGAATTAGACATACTTACAATCTTCACCAGTTTGTGTGACGAGAGGCTTTTGTGTGAAAGCGAGATTTTAATCGTAAAGCGTGGAGTAGTCATATTCTGCTACGGTATTATAGCTGCAATCTAAAGATGATTGATGATGAAGATTTTTGACAACGATGATGCTGCTTGTGAGTGAGTCAGCATGTCCGTGACATGGTGACTTTTCCCCTTGCATGAACCCCTGATGCTTGTGTGACAAAGTCCAATTGATAAATAAATGCCGTGCAGATTGTATGAGAAAAAAAATTGTGGTGTTGAGGTTTCAGACTGTTCCTAAAAATTTCCTCGAATGCAATATTGCGAGATGAGTGATGTACATTTTCGGATTGACTGCAGCATAATACTAGAATCTATGCACAACATACATTGGAATTGCAAAATATAAATATGTCATAATGTTAACAACAAAGACAATCTACACATTTTTTTAACAGAAAATAACGAACAAAGTTCAACCAATATTTATGCAATAAAAAACACAAAAACTCAGGTCTACATGAACTTTTCTCACATTCAGGTACAGTTCACACTAAAGATCAGCAAACACAGAAAACCAAACAAAAGCAGACAAAGACGACAAATTGATGCGGTTGGCTACATAACTTGTACAAAAAGTTGACTGTTGGAATGCGAAAAGACATACCTTGACGGGAGGTTTAGTGCAAGACGTACAGTCCACCATGTTTGAAGTCAGCTTCGAAAAATATGGCTGGATTAGCTCAATCAACCAAAAGGAATTTGGTTTTTAGGGAGAATTTATTACTGTAAAAACTATATTTTTAATTACTAAAAAACTGATTAATTTGATGAAAAGTTATCCAAAGATTCATTCTACGAGTTAATACCGGTGGATTATTTTCAAAACTTGTCATTTAATTAGGCACCATCAAAGCATATACGAGTTATGAGTTCGTGCACATGGTAAGTATTTTGTAAACGTAATCGTGCGCACTTTTGGTTGTTTTAGATTCATGCTACGAATACTATGAGTTAATATAAACGATCTGATCTCAAATGTATTGTTTTTTAAATGAGTTGTTAAGGTGTTAGAATGCTTGTTTTGGAGTGCTGCTGTTGTTAAAGGATGAGCGATTGGAGTTGACAAATTAACGGAACTCTTCTGCGGCGTTCGCAGAGAGACAGATCTCTGTGGAGGAAGTCGGCTAGACTGAGGAGCGAGAGCGACTCATTCCAACAAAACACGCATTTTTTAAAATAAAGTAGCAGGGAGTGCTTGGACAACTCTCAACACGAATGTGTTATATGTGTAATGGATAAAATTAGTAAATTTAAAGGGGAGCTGATACTGTAGAGCCAGCGGGAGCTGTTACATATTGCAGCTACATACTTTTAACAGTAGTACATAATAATGGAGGCAGATTGCTGACAGACTGATGATGTGTCATCGTTTCTTTCAGACATATATACGTACGAGGAAAATAAATGACAACGGCACGTTTCAAAGTTATTATCATTTTTTTGTATAGACAGCGACAAAAGTTCTTGTTGTTAAACAAAAGTACAAATATATATCACATAAGAGCACTGCGTTTACACAATTTGCTTTAAAGTGTATGTAGCATTGTCTGCTATGCTATTATAACTAAGTTGGTACTGTCGGCAGTTGTAGAGCAGCAAGAAAACATTTGTTCTTAAGACTTCTGGCGATGACGGAAAAGGTAAAAAAAGTAGACTTATTGACTACTGAGCTACTGTTTCAGAGCCAGTTCAATATCTTGTTGTGGAAAAAATATCAAGTCTCTCCGTCGCATTTTACTTCCTTTATCCAGACCAAGACTAGTGGTTGTGCACATTTATTGAAATGTTAATAATGAGCAAAAGTGCAGCTGAGTAGTAAATATACGCAACTTCCTTTCGAGGTAGTAGCCAGAGTTAGAGTACGAGCACTAGCACAAATGTCTAATAATATAAATTGAACATGACAGTCGACAACTTGTTTTTAGCAAGTTTGTGTTCCTTCCTTCCTTTTCCCAATTTTATAAATATTCTTTCGTGTTAGCTTAGGCAGAGTTTGCAGTTATGGATATTTTGTATGCGTTTCAGGCAGCATCGATTTTTAGTTACATTTTATCATTATGGTTATGACGCTAGTGGAAAAAGTTGTAGGCATGTACCGTCTTGTTGCACTACGACAACGATTCAAGAGGAAGAGGATTACTTGAGGAGTGGTTTTCGCTGCTGATGAGTTTTTCTTGAACAAAGGCCATAAAATGGTAAAGCAGTGTTTGGGGGCACAATGGCACAACGAGAAGCGTCTTGCAAGCAAAGTTGTCTTTTAGTCTTTTTCGTGTGAAACTATTGTATGACGATTGGATGTCCAAAATACTCAGTTTGTGTAAATATAGGTATTTTGTTGTCGCAAAAGGAAAACTTTTTGAAGTCACACGCACAAACCACAAATGGAATTTTGTTATTTACTTTGAAATAAGTCGTCAACTTGTTTTTTTATTGTAAGCACGAAACGTCAATTCGACAAGGAAGCACAACTGGTGAAAAAAAAACGAATTTATTTTCCTATATTTCGCAAATAGTTTGACGGAGCACACACCACACAAAAACAGTGTCAATCTCGGGGACTACAAAGTTCATGGAAAAATTGTAATGCGTGTCATGCTAAGCCAAGTTGTTTTCTTGAGGATTTTCCTTCACTTCATGAGTCTTCTTGAATCCAGATCGAGCCCACCACCGGCGCAGCAAGTAAATAAGTCACAGAGAAACAACCACAAGATATAATTTGAAAATCAAAGATTGTAATTAATTGCCACAGTCTGGTAAATGATTAGAAAGATTGAGCTGCAAATTTATGCCTTGCAACCAAGCAAAGCCACAACTCCAACTATTTCTACACAAGCACACATATATTACTATATACTATGTGGATGGGAGGATGATGGCGACATGTCGTGTGATTTATATCGTTGTGCAGCATGCTTTATCTATTAAAAAATTTCTTGCTCGCTCGTCCTATCTTTTGCGACTTTAGTGCAAAATGTAAATCAACTGTGATGTACAAACAAAACTTGTGTTTGCAATCATCAGCATCCAATATTGTCCGAAATTGCAGTTTAACCACAAGATATTCAGCTAGAAGAAACGTGTTTGGATTAACTCTGTCTCCAGTTTTTTTCTCAATATGATTACACCCTGGATAATCCTGTTCATTACGAAGAGAGATCATATCTAACCATTCAAAATGATTTGTGATGCTTCCTGGACTTCGACTGGGGTATACTATCGTCACTTTCATGATATGTATCAGTATTATTACTAGTACCATTATTTTCTCCAACACGTCGGTGCAAATTACATGATATTGATACATTATGTCTGCGTATATTCCTCCTCCATGTAACCCTTGTAAATAATAGTGCGACTATTAAAACCAGTCATAAAACGAGGAACAGGCAATTGCAAAGAGTAATAGGAGAGTACCAATCCTGTAATTATTATTAGATACATATTAATATTAACTAGTAACTATCCATGCCAAAATTAGCCAGTTGAGCACCATCCAATTATAGCCGAACAATTCGCGGCATTGAGTGTACATTAACCGATGTATGGAAATCGTGACAGGTTTATTTTATATGTTGTATCATTGTAATCGCATACTTCACAAACCTTCCTTGCACAAAGGAAAATGAAAACGAAGCAGGTCGATGATGCAGGGATTTGAGAGATTTCATGCAATCAACCAGTACCCACTGCTGACCCGGGGCTGCTGCTGAGCCATAAGAATGTTCTACTTTCAGGTTGTTATGATTAAACAGACAAACGATAATAAAGATTAAGCGTCTTGTTGGTTTATTTCGTTCTTTCCGCTATCCCGCCTCCCAAATCTCCCTAGATTGAACATTTTGCTTGATAAGAATGGAAAAACAAGAGTTTGTGTTCTACACATTCTCTTTGTCCACTTCACTCGCTCAGTTGTATCAACTTCAAACGCGGTAGGATGACAATAATAACACAGTGGTCAGCCAAATAAAGAACATAATATTCTGATGCTACACTTATCTGTCTTTCCCTGTTGTATGATAACAGGTTTATGACTTATCACCTTATCAGTATTTGTAAACATGGAATTATTATAGCATTTTGATTCGTGAATTTTAAGTTTAAGACTCAGGTGGAATTGCTCGGTGAATTTGTGAAATTGCTAAAAATGGATAAAAAAAAACAGATTAACTCGAAGGGAAAACAAAACAGTGTTCAATTTATCACAAAAATATTTTTTAGACATAAAAAATATTACAACAAAGATAATGTTACACATGATCCTTCGTAAACACCACAGGTATTTTATGCATGACATAATAATGACCAAAGATTCCAAGATAATGATGATGAAAGCATCCCACGAAAAAAGAATAGAAAAAAGAGTGGTGAACCTTCAGGTCAACGTCGAGTCATCACTTTGCTGATGTCATAACAATAATAAATGGCATTGGTGGTCATTGGCGAAAATAAATGTGTTTTTGTGGACTCTGGTAGTAATAAAATTTTCTGCGTAATGTTTCTATCGAGATGACGTGGTGGTAACAATGCCTCAGCATTCGTTGTGTATCTTAACTTATTTATGATACTTTGTTTACATTTAAATCCGAACGAAAAATTGAGACAGAGCAGAGGATTGCGTTTGCGGTCACTGATTTTGATGACAGAGGTTCTCCGCTTTGAGTTTTCCTGGAGCAAGAAAATAATTTAAGCACACCTTCACTTCGCCTGTCCTCTGTAGCACACGCTACAGAAAAGCTTGTCGGTATAAATTTCAGTCAAGGTATAAATTTTAGTTTTACACGGATGACTAATTATTAACCAGGTACACTCTTGTTTAACTTGGTTTTCCAGTAAGGAAATGTATACCAGTACTGCACATCGTTGCCAAAAACGAGTCTTCTCAAGAAATTACACCAATCCCTCAAGTGAAAAGCTGATCCACGTCTCTGTGGGCAAACCTATCTAATTTTCACAAAAATAAATAGTCTTTGTGGATACAAAAACTGACAGTGATGATGCCGTGGTTAGGCTAATGTTAATCCAACAAGATGACATACCAAAAATGAATCTATAGTATGTGCACAAACTTGTTTTCATGAATTGGGACATAAATCCTCTTCCTCACTTACTTTACAGAGGAACCTATGCATATTCATCATTGGGATACAAACCTGCTTCTTTTTAGTCAAAGATATTGAGAATTTGAGGACAAAATGGTCGCTTGTGAAATTTACAGTAAGCTTCCAGTTTCAGCTGCTTGAAAAACGTAACTATAACATGTCAGCATGTAGTACTACCAACCAAATTGCCTTACATTCTGTAATGCAAGTTTACTTTATTCTCGCCACTGGGATTATTGTACTACATTCATTCTCCCAATTAATTAATTTTTAGCCGGTGATAAAATTCAGAGTGGAGAGCATTACAAAAATTGAGCGGAATGGAATGTCAAGTTTATTATCGCTGCTCAGAATCACACAAATTATTTGACTGCTGCATAAGTTGCTAAAACTCGTATAGGATAGATTCATATGAGTACGATTTGATAAGGATTTCGTCACATGTCCTCAGCAGGGCGAACATTGCGGTTCATACATTTTCAACCAACTTTACACTCAGAGAGTTTATACAGTGTTATCCACCCATTATAAAGGAATAATTGTTTCATGACTACTGCTCTTTTTGCAAATTCCAGCATTGAAAGGGAAGTGACAACCTTGTAAAAATATTTAACAAACAGTTGAACGCAAACCTAAGCGCTTCTTGCACCATTAAACCTTCAACTTGTATCAACATAGACTGAACACTTCAGACGGACTCGCCACAAATTTAATTATATTTATGTTTCCTTATTCACCTCCGAACCAGCACGTTTCTCGTTTTCATTATGAAAATCCTATATTGAAAAGAAGCATGATTACATTAATTATTGTGTGCATCCATGCATGATGACATTGCTACTTTACCTGAGATTATATTATTATTATTACCAGGATTTTTTTTACTTATGCATATACAGACTTTTTTCATTTGTCGCTCCAGGCAACTCTTCTTCCGTGACAAAATCTACCACTCACATCTCCACATTATATAAGCGTCTTTTATTCAACTACGAGCAAAAGCTGCGCTAGACATGCTGGCTCATTTGAACTTCATACCAGCAGATAATCATCCTATGTTACTCCTTACTACTTACCGAAGATTGTTCTAATGTTGTTTGCAAACTTTTTTTATGTAATTACAACAATACACATTTCGGTATTTTCTTAAATTCACTATATATGGCATCTTGATAGTTGATCAAAATGTTACAAGGCTTATGTAGCCACTCGGTCCTATTGACATTGTACGCTGACAAAAAATTAGTAAGTCGCTGTCTTGGAAATAACATAACTATAAATTTTTCATAGTTCTTCAAACGCACTTTAAACGCAAAAAAAAACATGACAAAGCCATGTGTTCAAGTTTCGCACTTGAGCAGGTTGAGGCAGTGAGAACGCACATTATGCTAATTTGTGTTTCGACGATCCCGAAGAAGCACAAGTAATGAAGTAAGGCTACCATTATTTTCTCATGGTCATTCGTGCCTGTTTTTTTGCTTTGTTTGTGGAAAAAAAGTTGTTAAGTGGTAGATAACATGTATGCCAGAGGAGACGAAGCAAGCAAGTAGTTATTTATGTATTACTTGTCTATTACGGCGGTGTATTATTATCACCATTATCATCTACTTATTATGCTAAAAGCTAAAGAGCCAAGAAGAAACACATAAAAAATATTGTGAACTAACAACATCGATGATGAGCTAATCTCAAGAACAAAAATAACGAAAAGTGAGCAGTCATTTCATTTCTATTATTTTACTTCCATGCATGACTTAAGAGCTGCTGTACATTTGATAAAGCTGATGAACCATTATGGTCACCTTTTCAAATAGTTTTTTTACACAATAACGACTAAGTTCTGGTATGCTTTCTGGGATATTTTACTAATTTCAATTCAGCTTTGTAAGTAGAGGTAAATTCGCTTTTGATGATGCTGTGCGGGAAAGTAAGTAAAAAGCATGTTCAATCATTTAAGTAAATGCAACTATATAGTAGTTATTGATTACTTGCAGTAGTCCACTTTTATATGTGGTTGAGTGTTATGCGAGTTTAATGATGATTAAGAAATCCTGTTAGCAATGAATTTTAAAGACTCACAACACTGCTACTTTGTACAATGCCCACTTTGGTATTAGAATCTGCACTGTAGTTCACGCAACACTAAAGCATTTATAACGTTAGTTTAAGTTCAGCGTGCATTATATTTTTCAGTGCCGTCGACTCGCAAAAATTGCGAAAAGCCGCTTCTTTCGTGTTCTGCTAATGATTGCTGAAACCTAACAAAATTTATTTGCAAAAAGTCTTCCTCGCTTTTTTCATGCTTCTCGTTTCCCAAGAACATCGTTTGCCTCTTAAGCAAGATATTGGAGTACGTACGTCACCAAGTAGAAACCTTGTGTTGGTTGAAATCGGCAATGAATGTTTTCGGAATTTGAAGAAATATTGTTATTGATTCTGTGGTATTATTAACTTGCACGAAAGTTATGGCACACGATACCACAAGTGCCGATGGGAACATCGAACGAGGAGGAATGACAGGGATATGATGATTACAAATATTTTATGCAGTCTAAATTTCTTTATTTCTTACTGTTTGTGTGCATAAAATTGCTGCAAAGGTTACTGGACGGCTCAAGAATATCATGTGTATTTACAAGTCAAGACGAGAATGACGAAGAGAATAATAAATTGTGTATAATATAAAATTCACGTCTCTCTAGAAAAAGAAAGAAGAACAAGAATTCATGCAGCCATCAAGAATTCACGTCTTTCTCTGTTTCTGTTTATTTTCTTGAGAATCGAATATCAGTGAAGAAGGCTTTGATTTTGCATGCACAAAAATGCATCCATACGTCACGTACCACACGTTCACGTCTGCCTGATGCATCGATATTTGTGTACTTTGAGATAATCATCGTCACGATAATGATGTGCACGAGAGAAGCTTGGATGGATTCTGGCAGTGACCATTAACCTTATGGAAATTTAGAATTTAAAAAAATCATTTAGTGTTTCTGCTTCAAAACTCATGACGCGCGTGTGTTTTTATGTTACGTACATGTGTAAATATTTTGTGTGGCCTGGGCCGCAATAAAAAATTAAGTTTGACGAGCTCTTCACCTCTCTCAGCAGAAATAATAATATTATGGTGAAGGAGAAGGATCACATCACAACATACTTGGATTTCTAGGGAGCAATAATTTATCCTGAATTTAACCTAAGCTGCGAAAAACACATCCGTACTACGTATAAGTGCATACACACACAAGCTTCACGCTCTCATTAAATCAGCCACACACACACACAAAGTATTCTAGGACAGATTTCCCTCTGGATCAACCAACGTCGTCGGCCTTTCCGCAAAAAATTCTCCCTTCGCATTTATGGAAGTTTGAAGCAGAAAAAATGTAGCCACAACACGTTTTTGCAGCAATCTCGTGCTACGTATTTAAGCACCAGGAAAATCATCAACCTTTTTTTGCCATGTAATTTCATCAAGAGAATTTTTACGCAATGGCAAAAGTGGGAAGATATTTCCTCGCGGACGGGACTACATAAATGCGAAAAAGTACTTTGTTTTTACTGTTGTCCAGTCTGTATGTGTGGAGTTTTGTGGTCATGTAGGGTTTGATGTTAAACTTTTTTCGTAAGTGCTTTCCTAAAAACGGCTGTCAATAGGAATGGGCTTAAGTTTAAAAGTATCAGAGGGTATTAATAATTGACATCCTCAACTTGTTAGTTTCCAGTTGAAAAATATGTAGAAGTATTTTTTTTTCAAAATTCTCCCTTTGGATAAGTACAACTTGGAAACATTTTATATTTTGAAAACAACGAT
>JAHZNF010000707.1:0-35230 GCA_027744215.1 Troglopedetes dispersus
CAACGGTGTTCACGAAGCTATTCATATTCATCCACAATCCAGTGATCTGAAGTCGTGGAATCTTCTTCAGAGCGTTATCTTTTGCGCAACTTTATCAGGGCGTCAGCCCTTGGCGATCCATACAGTGACCAAACAACAGTTGAAATTCAACTTATGACGATACAGCCAGGAACCAGGCGGTCCTGACAGTATTGAGGCCATCAAAAAATCCGAATTAATTTGACATATGGTGATCCTGCCAGGATCCAGGCGGTCCTGACAGTGTTTTCACCATTAAAAATTAACAATATATGTGCAGCTTGAAAACAATTATTATGGAAAGTAGACGTCAACATGAATGTACAATTCACGTGAGTGTTTTATGATGATGATGTTGACGACGACGACGTTTGTTCTGTTATGTCAAAAGAATGTGATTTCAAAAATTAATATTCACATGGGGAAATCATTGCACTGTTCAGCAGACATATTGTGACAGGTCTGCCTTGATGTTTGTTGTGATTGAAGTCAAAAGACAGTATGAATGTAAGCAGGGATCTCAAGGAAAATGCCATTAATATTGCTCCTTAAATTTCTCCTTTTCAAATAAAGATATCCTTTTGATCGTTGCATTTTTTGTCGAAAAAAATGAAGGAAAACAGAAAGAACATTTTTCTCCAATTTTTTGCTTGCAAAACGTAATAATATCCTTTTCGGGAGCACTTTATCGAGTTTGTGAGCATAAAAGAGAGAGAGAGAGACAAAAAAGAGAAAAGAGGTATATGTTGCCACTGCTGAAAATCAATATGCTGTCGTCACACATCTTAACTCCGGAACTAAGAGTTCATACCTACGCACATCGCACAAAAAAATTATTTCTTCCTTTCTTCATTCCTACATTTTGCCCGAAAAGGATACAATCAAAACTAAGTATTATAATGGAATTTTTAGTATTTATTGAAGCGGAGAAAGAGCTGAGGATGAGTGTAATGCAATATTAAGAATGCTTTTCTGTTGTTTGAAGTTGATCCTTTTTCCCAGGCTTTTACTCGTGGTAAGAACGAATGAGCACCAGAGAAGCGATGTTTCCAAGATTTTTTCCTTGTTGTTTTTTTGGTAAAACACCCACACCCACGTTCCTTGCCGCGACACTTATCAAAATCATCGTCCTCTTAGATCTCTGCGTGTGATCTCAGCCAAACTGCCTCCACCATGGATATGGTTGATGTGTGAGGAGTATGATATTTTTGTGATATGATTAAAAGTTTCTGCTTGGATGCTACCACTTGTAAAAACTTATTATAGACACACATGTCCTTCTCAAAAACTTTTTTTTGTTGGTATATGAGTGGATCTGACGCGCGTAGACAAGAGACCAACGGACCATATTTAATCGGGAGTGTAATCTTCTTCTCTGTCCTACGCAAGTAATTACGCTTACGTGCGGTGGCAAATAACAAGCAATTAGTCGTGAGAATGTAAACACTTGTCCTCTTACAGTTTCCTTCTTATGTGCACAGACACGATAAAAACGAAAATTATGCTTCGTACGAAAGGAGGCATTATGATGACCCTATTTATTGCTACTTTCAGAAAAAGGTCACACTGAAAGTGATTTTTACAGACACATTGGGTTTGGCTGTTGTGGAGAAGCAGAATTCTATCTATTAATAAGCTTATTATTATTGTGAAACAATTTGTTTCAATTAATAACGCCTAAGTAGTCACTTTGTACAGAACGTGTGTGGGTTCTAACAAACTTGAATTTCTTTTTGAGCATTTTCTGAAAAGCAATTTTGAAGCAGAATGATCCGTTGCTCATTTAAATTGCAAAGTTCATGCATCTGACACAAACATAATGGGAAATCGAAGGAGAATGTTATTTATTTACATATATAAAAGGATCTTCTGGAACATAATATAAATGATGTTAGCATTAAATAGAAAAGTGAATTACACTCTGAATGTGAGAGTTTTTCCCAATTGAAAACTAATTATGTTTGCTCTAATTGTGTCTCTTTTTTTCCAAAAAAGGTTGTCTCTTCAGCAAAAGTTTATGCGAGCAAGCCTCGGAGTGGTGCTACAATGGTAAGTGAACTCTGACATTTGATCTTCTCAGAAAAGCATATTATTATAACTTTATTTAAGAAGGCGTGAACATGTTTAGTTTGATCCTGTTAGCATCTCTCTCTTGACAAGCATTATCATTTCTGTCCATCTTTTTTATGCTTCCTTTTTCATATATATGCATTCATACGTATTCGTAGAATGTTCCAATGTATTATTCGAACAAAAACTTTTATATTCCGGAAGGATGGGAAAATGTTATGAATAAGTTTGAGCTGCTTTCACAATTTCATGTTGCTCTCCCCTTCTGTAACACCGTTTCATATTTCACCATAGATGGGGCATTTGGGAGGTGCCTGACAAAGGATGGAGTTCTTGATAACGAAAGCTGGTACAGGTATGTGGAACATATATGTATATGTACTTCTCCACATATATGAAATATAGGATGTAACACCCCGTGCAAGAAATAAATTGGTTGTGATAAGCCCGAGTTAAATTTCTTTTGACGGGGACAATAAATTTAACCGTACTCTCGCTTATGTAGATATGAGCTCGGGAAAAGTGATGCACACACGGTGGAAAAGGAGATGGAGAGACTGTTCGCCATGGGATACAGGTGGGGTCATCTATACACCCAGTGTGTCCTTCAAACACTCCTGGAGTCCATCCGAAGAGGGTAAGTTTTTTTTGGGGGAAGTGTGCTCGTCATAACTTGCTTTCCCTTTGAAAGAAATCCGGTCCGCAAATGAGATTTTGATGAAAACGACAGAGAAAATGCCGCAAAACAAGTTTTGTTTGTGTCACGACAAGTCATCTTAATTAAGATCAGACTTCATACCAACTTTTCTTGTTTGATGTTGTTTCCTGTAACCGTGACCAATATAATTTGGTTTCTCTTCTCTCGTTTAGATTCAACTGGGATCAGTCCATCTGCACAGAAGTACAAGATCAAGATCTACAGGGTGCTCTGAAGGCTTTTGAGGAGGACGTCGACCCGAAGAATCTGGCGTTCATTAGGTTTCACCCGAGTTCTCAAAATCCTCACTCCAACTTCGCAGATGAGAGTTACAGACCACCCAAGGAGTTAACGCATCTCAAGAATGCACCAGTGATTGAGGGCAAAGAGAAGCTCTTTGAGTCGGAACAGCCAAAGGCAACTGGCGTGGATCAAATTAAACAGCAAACTGTTGATTTAGCAGGTGTGTTGAAAAAAGAAAACAACATGAAACTTTTGCGCGCAAAGTTAATATTGTTCTTTAATATTAAAAGCTTTATAAAAGATTACCATGTCGTAATTATTTCCTGCAACACAAACAAAAAGACTGAAATATAACTTCCGGCATTTTTTTTCTTCTTTGCTAATCCTTTGCAGCCGGCAAAATTCCTTCAGCGGTGGACAACATTGAACAGCAACTGGTAGAGGAGGAGCTCACCCAAGCTGTGCAAAAGACAAAAGGGAAAGCTGGGCAGCCAAAAGGGAAGGGGAAAAATAAGAACAAAAATCGAGCCAACAAAGAGGAGCGGAAGCCAATAGTGAAAAAGTCAGTACTGAATATTGAGTACCCGTACGAGCTAGTCAGTGATGCCCAGTCACCATCGGCAGAAGATAAGGTGAGCAGTAGCAGACAGCAGACAGCGTCTTCAGGGAATTCAGTGAGTCAGGCTGAAGAGGAGGCGCTGCTGACGGGTCTTTTGAGGGAATGGAACAGTCTTCCGATGAATGAGGATGTCGAGTTGACTCCGATGCTCCAGCCAAAAATCTTTTCATCTTTTTACAACACGCCAGACATGTTCCGCCTAGGAATGGAGGTAAAATACAAGGAGAAACCTTGTAATTTTCTAATTTTCTCGTGATCACAAAGTCCAAAAAAATAATAATTAGCTCAAGCCTCTCCTCTCACAATAATGAAGCCCCAAGCAACAAGTCGGCAATGGACACAGAGCAAATTGGAGCTATTTCAATAGTACCTAAAAAAAATGTCTACACAAACTAGCTTGTCAAGACTGGAGCGATCTCTAGCTGAAATAGGAGACGCTACTTGATCTTGGTAAAAGTTTGGAGAAAGTTGCAGAAAGCTGCGCAGGAGGGCATTCCTTGCTTGAAACAATATGTTACGTTGCATGGTTGTTTCCTTTCCACCACCACTTACCAAGATTTGAAAGATACTCTCTCTCTCTCTCTCTATCTTAACTTCCCAGAAGCAATACAGACAAGCTAACAGTTTTTATGGGGATGCCATGTTGTAACATAATTGATGGCAAAGTGGAATCAAATTACTTTCCTGTTTTTACCTGTTCTTCCCGGATCCTGTCAAATTGAATGGAAGTTGAGTGTTTTTTCCATGGAAAGTAAAAATCAGAGTTGGTTGGCAGCCTGTCATCTTCATTGTGTGAGATTTAATCCTATCCTCCTCGAGGTAAAATATCGAAGAGAAGTGGCTTGTTGTTTTCTGAGTTGTATTTTTTTGAGGAGGCGTGCTCATAAATTTATGGACACAATAATTCCCTCATGTACAAAAGAACCCGAAAAAAAGAGCATATACATATATATTGTGGCAGGCAACACTCACTCACTTAAGTACAATAGGTGTAGGCAGAAAATAAAGTTTCCTGTTTTTTCCAAAAATATTTTCTGCTTTTCCCATTTAATTGAGGAGAGTGGCGAGAAGTAGAATGAGGAGGCTTTCCCTTCATTAACAACAGCATAATATTGATTCACCTCTCGGGTGTCTCCATGCAGCAATCTGCTGAGCTAAAAAGTCTTAAGCCGGTAGTAGGGAAGCAGAGAGAGGGAGAGAGAGACTTCGGTAAGCAGGAAATATTTCACATCCATCCATCCTCCACTTTTTGCATGATTTATTATGTATCTCTGGCAAAAAAAACACGGGAAAATGTGAAGCAGAAGTTTGTTTCTTTGCTGAAAAAAAACTGGAAAGTAAAAGCAGCAGTATGCATAAACATAAGTTCTCGGTGAAAAAAAAAAACAAATTTGCTCGAGGTTGTAACAGTAACACTCATACATCACAATCAATAGTCAAGTCACTCGCAGCAAAGCAGGAATCCAAAATGAAAATAAAAAAAATTCCTCGTGTATCGCATTATATATTGAGTTTTTTTTGTATAAACTAAAACGGAGGATATCACATGCAAGGTATTATGTGATGCGTGAGAACGGAGAGAAAATGGAATAAAAAGGTTGCTTCATCATCATCACTCATACCTCCTCTTCCACTCACTTATGATCACATTAGAATGTAAAAGGATTTTTTTCCTACAAATTACTGGAATACTTAGGAAAAAAATTGAATGAGGAGAGCAAATTATTTTTGAATGTGAAGATGAATTTAATTTTCAATTTTGTTTTCTGCTGTTGGAGCAGGCAAAAGATGATGCTCCATCTAACCCTTTGCTGCGCTACGGGAATGGGATCAGTAGTACCAGTGGCAGTGGCTACGACCAGGGACTTGTGGATGGGGACATCCAGGGGCAACGGGCCAGGCAGGCGGAGCTGATACGACGGGAGGATGAGCAAGAGATTCGGGACGCGGCGGCCGAAGTCGAGGCAGCCTTGCTGGCAGAGTCTCTGCTCAGAAGTGAGATGCGAGATGCAGCAGCAGCAGACCCAGGGATTCTGAGCAACAACCGATTTTCCCAGGTGGAAGAGGACACCGACGAACCTCTGGAATACCTTCTTCCAGGACACTATAAGCTACCTGTCGTGACTCAACAAGAACCCATTCCTCACTTGGCGTCCATCCAGCAGACGCTTCCCGCCTCCATCATAGATCCTGATCCGCTCGAAGGAAATTCCATTTTTACGAGCTCCCTCTTGGGAAACAGGAATTATGAAGACCAGGTTCAGAGCGATGAGCCGGAGCAGGATGACCGCAGCCTGCTGTACACCGAAGGTGGTCTCGTTTTCCTCAACAATAATAACCGAAATCGGTACAAAGGGGACTGGGCGTTGGGCGGAGAACCTGTTGTGGCCAGCTCCAGAAATCAGCTGGAAGACTTTGGCTTCTATGATGCGCCCCTCACCAAGGAAGACGAGGAGAGTCTCATGTACCTCAAACGATTCATTGGAAACCCTGCACCGCCCGCCGATCCGGAGAGGGAGTTCCTCCAAAGGCAGGAGAGGAGGAGACCTGACAGTGATTTTGAAAATTCCGATTTTGTCTTGTACGGGAATCCTGAAAATGTGGAGGATGGACCTCCAGGCAATGGATATGAAGAACTTACATCCTTCCTCGGCGGCAATTATGGAGGTCCCAATATGGGCTTCGAGAGACAAGAAAGACTGGACGTGAAGAAGCCAGGACCATGGTACAGAACTGTGAACAACTATGCGTTCGATAAGGAGGATACAGACGTGGTAAGGAAATTTTTACTCACACGTTTTAAAAATAAATTTACAGGTTTTTGCATGGTTGGCCCCACCCACGTTAATTTTACGCTTTACGTAAGATATTAATTACACATTCCTGGTTATTTATAGTAGTCGGATATGTATTGTATATTCTTTGATAAGGAAAGGCAAGTCTCTTTCTAAAGAAGTTTAAGTGGAGCACATCATAAACAAATTTGATAAGTTTGTCCTTTTTTGTGAAGTGTGCAATTCAAAAGGTAGCATTCATTTTTTTGTACATTTTCTCATTTGAAGTCTGGGAAGCATAAATAAGTAGGCGAAAAAAAAAGTTATAACTTTCGACAAGCATTAAATTGGAATAACAACCTAAAATCGTGCTCACATGTAATAAAATTTTCTTGAAGTTAAACACTTCACACATCTTTTGATCTTTCTTTTCAAAAAGGGCAACCTCGCGGCATGAGCACGAAAACTTTTTTTTCCAATTTCCCGACTCTGAGAGACGAAAAGAGTGATTTGTCAATACTAAAATTACATTTTGTTCGGGTGAAAAGTGAAAACGGTTCTTGAGGGACCACCAAAAAAACAGCAACAGCAGAAGAGAAACATCAAAAAGGAGAGAAAATTGAGACTGGGACGAAGGAAACCTGGAAAGCTTCTTGTGTTCATATTAATATTATTATTTTCTGTCACACGATAGCAGACAACATTAGTTTAGTATACTCAGAGCAGAGTAGTTCAAAAACTAACAGGTTCTGGGAAAGTTTTGCAAAATAACGTACAAGTCCCTATAATTTTGTTTCATCTCAACTTTCATGTACGCACTAATTCCGCTGTAGCATAATATGATTTTATCCAAAAAATTGTATCATTTTCCTTTATATAAACAAAATCAAACAAATTTTCAAAAAATTAGAAGCGGACTAATTAAAATTTAAGTGTGTGCAATTGATTATTTTTCGAGTTTTATTTTAAACATGAATTCAAGCTTTCTAGAGCTAATGTACTAGCTTGAACTTGTTTTGTTTTTCCCAGAAAATACGTATTTCTTTTTCAGCGAAAAGTTTCAAAGCGGGTAAAGTGTAGCCTAAATAAAGTGGCAACAATTCTCGCAACGAAATGTTTCCCTTTTTTAACCAAAAATTTTTCGGAGATTCATGCATTTTGTATCATGTTTAAATGTAAGTAGGTTGGAACATGCGGAGACTTGATGAGACAGAAGCGATGGGGAACAGGGAAACATGTCTTGTGTCAAGTTATGTTGCTCGTGAAAATTGAAACGTTCCTGTCATTTATTCATGGGGAAGAATTTTCCAAAATAAAATGGTGGCAAAAGCTTTTCCAGTTTACGTGGCTCTATCTCCTCAGAAGAGACTACGGAGCAGTAGATCAAGAGAGAAACAAAAAAGAGCAGCCGTGTTTCTCCGTCTTCAACTGACTTTTTTATAAAAAAGGATGGTTTTAAGTGGAAGCAAAAAGCTCGACGGAATAAGCTGGAAAATTATGTTGCAAATGGGAATAAAATTTTCAACCATTTTATGTCAGTTGTTTTCACTTTTGGGAGACATTTGGAATCTGGTCGGGAAAGTGGGGCTTTGCTCAACCACATTGATCTTACGAAAGCATGCTTCTTGTCTCTGTCCTGTATTTTCCTAGCTTCCTAACGCTGACACGGGAATGGTGAAGGATGGAGACAATCCGGAATTCATTGGGGCTGAAGGACCAGCAGATATGGTGCAGTATGGTGAGATTTTCTTTGTGTTTCCTTCTCTATAGAGTTTAATCTCCACCAGGCAAGAGTCTTGTATTATGTGTACGTAAGGTTTATGATCCACTCCGGGGCAACCTGATAACTACCTCACCTCAGTTGCATCTGGCTACTAGTTGTATGTAATTTCTGTGCAATTCATAATCATTAGTACTGTTATTCAAATAACGAGTTAATTTTCTCAATATTTTCTCCATTGCATTCTTGAAATACGAACTTTATGCGCACGTTACGATTTATGGTGCAAAAAGAAAAATCTCAGCGTTTTTGCTGAGAGTATCTTCATCCTTGCGACATAAAGGTTACACAACATTTTATATAGGTATATAAGATGTTGCAGTATGAACTACGAAGGAATCCCAGGCATTACTTTTTTCCGTAGGCTACTGAAATGCCAAGTGTGAGATAGGATTTTTTTAAATGGCAAAAAGTCAAGAGTGACAGGAATACAATAAGCAATGCTAATTCGACATTATCTCTAATTTCTACATCAGATACAGCAAAGGACGAGGCGCAGCCTGCCACATCAGGCAATGCGGGTGGTCAGGTAAGCATGATCACATTTTAGCTACAAACTTTTTTTAACCGATCCCACACCAGACAGACCTATAACCCTATAATAAGTAATCTTAAATTTTATTCGTGCGCAACATGAATAATGAAATTATTGGCGTTTAAATGCTGCTACTGATAAGATGTATTGAAATTAACCAAGTTTTGACGAAAAATTTTTTTTGCAGCACGAGGAGTTACCAGCATCAAGTCAGCAGGGGATGGACGTGAACAAGAAATCCTTACCAATTAGCTTCCAACGGAAGTGGGCGGACCACCCAGCCAATATCGATATCATTGACACTTCCTACGTGAATCTAGAATTGAGCGCAAAGTATGCATAATATTAAATAACTACTACATACAACTTAAAAAGAATTTACCTGTATCTTTTTTACAAAAAAAAGTAGTTTATTAATTTTTTCGCAACAAAAAGCCAAGAGTGTTACATGGTATCATGTAATTTCCTTTTCAGTGTCAACTGGAATGGTGCGGAAGAATTGGTGAATACACTCTCGAGTCTGCTGGACGTGGACCGCAACACATTCCAAGATATTTTGTAAGTGAAAATTTCAAATACCTTTTTGAAAGCATTTTCGGTTAACAATGTAAGTCCCAAAGTTGTTTAGAAACGGAGGATGCAGCAATGATGGAAAAGTTTGAACCTCCTCTCCAATTTGTCAATCTGGCCCAGAGTAATTATTTTTAATGACAATAATGTTTTCTTGTTGTACTGTTTCTTAACAGGGCGAACGACAACAACTTCGTAACTTTCAAGGTGGGAAAGAATGAGAAAGGGTTGAATGCTACCACAGTGGCGCAACGAATCGGTAAGTGAAAACTTTTTCCTCCTTTTGTGTTTCGTCCCACGCACATTTTCACAGCTTCCACACAACTTTCTCTGAAAAGGAGTTTGTGGGCATTCAAAGTTTTTTTGCACAATCACATTATAATCTATTCACCATTATCACGTATCACATTTCTGTTGAAGCCAGAGGAAAGGAGGACAACAAAATGAGTATTTATTTTTCGTGGTGTTGTGCTGGATTTAGAATTTTATTTGTTGAGGCATAGCAAAAATGTTTTTCAATCCATTCAAATTTTATATACAAAGGGCATAGAAAATTGTGTGCGAGCGAACAATGATCACTCAGTTCATCTAAAATCATAATGAGCCAGTTCCAAACATTTTGGGAATAATAAAATAGAGTTTTGCTTTTGAATATGAAATTGAATAGGAAAAAAGTTGTTCGTAATGGTTGAGCTTCGGTATTAAATTATTTCATTTGATAACCATTTCCCAGAAAACATTAAGGATAAGGTGGAGAAAGAGATGGGCTACAAAATCGTGAGCACAGGGGTCGGCCTCAGGCCAGATGTAAGTGAATTTTGTCTATTTTTTGTAAATGTTTTGATAAGCTTTCCTCCAAGAATAAGATGATAAATGTTTGAATTTCTTTTATTTTCATTTAATTTCAACCTTCAGTGCTGTGGTGAGACCTTGTCAGTCTCAGAATACCCCGTTAGCGAATTTCGAAACTTTCGTTCTTCCATTTTTACGGTTATCATTAAGAATTTTTTGTTTTTGTTTTGTTTTGTACTTCGTTGAACTGTTTTCGTGAATTTTGATGGAAAAGCTTTTTGTGGAACGGGGTTGTCAAAAAAATAATTAGATGACAATGAGTTGACGACTTTGGAAATATTTTTTGCAGACGAAAACCCCGTCTGTGGTCTCGATGTACGTTGATCAAGATCCCACATCGAACCGAATGTTCATTGCGACGTTCGCAGTGTGTGGTCTGGTAGCCGCTGTTCTTGTCGCCGCCGTGGCATTGTTTTTGGTGAGGAAGCATGCAAAATCCAAAGAGAAAATGGTGCGACTCTCACAAGATGATCCAACCTACGAAGCCTGCAAAGACTATCAGGTACATACGTGCAAGCAAGAAAAAAATGTGCGTCAAGAGGTCTTTGGGTCCTCAACTGATGTTTTATGTAAACAAAAAATGATGATGATAATTATTATTTATTTATTTTTGCACACATGAAATTAAATCAGGATCTCTGTCGAGCTCGAATGGCAGGGTCGAAGAACAACGAGAAAATGGAGCCGCTCCGTGGTCCATCCCACAAGGTTGCCAGCAAGGATTCCGAAAATGGCTCTTCATCATCAAGGTCCAGCACTTCCTCTTGGTTAGATTATTTGTGATTGTGGCCGTCAAAAACCGCATTTAGAACAACTAGACGGTCTAGTGCATAGCTCGCTTACTGGCTTCTCTCTCTCAAAAAAATATTTTGCTTCAATTATTTATTTTTTCTTACTTGTTGGACACAAGCTTTTTGGTCTTGTGTGTGCAAGTATTATTTTTATTTTAGCAATTAAGTAGTGCTGACATTTTCTTGTTCTCCACATCTTTTTTTGTGTGTGCACGAAAAGGCGAGTCTTCTGTCTTGTTTGAGTTTCTGCTTGGATGTTAGTTTCCTGCTTGTTTTCTGCACGGCGCATTCATGGGCTCGATGAAAATATTTTTGTACGACAACTTTTGCAGGAGTGAGGAGCCGGTGCTCACCAACATGGACATCTCCACCGGTCATATGGTTCTCGTAAGTTGACTTAAAGAATTTATATTACCAATTGCACAACTATACATAACCCAAACGACGCATTCTTATCATTGATTCCAATGAAGTCACCAAAGATTGAGGTGACATTTAAAAAGGAAATATTAAATCAGACATTATAGAATGGTATAAAAAATAGAACGATGGCGCAATACTAATGATATCCAAAACGCAAAAAACAATTCTGGATAATTTTTGTAGTCTTACATGGAAGATCATCTAAAGAATCGAGACCGGATGGACAGAGAGTGGGCTGCACTAGCGGCGTACGAAGCGGATCCATGCTCCACGGCAATTGCTGAAAAGGTGGGTTTAAAAATTTTATTTTGTGGTAGCATTAAAATAAGGTGTTTTTTGTGGCTTCGCAAGAGGTTTTTGTTTTGCCCGATGAATTGGTAATTTTTGCTTATCAATTGAACATCTTGAGGAGCAAGGTATATTTCTCAATAATCTCGCACAAAATATTTACATCCAAAATAAATATTTGAGCTTCGTCTAGTGTGAGGCTATGTGCAATGCCAGTGACTGACAATTTTTGATACTATTATGGTTTTTGTGAGACGAAAATAATATATGGATTATTTTCCGTCGTTCTGCAAGTTTAAACATTTCCTTTTTCCATCAGGCTCACTTTTCGAAACCCTGACAGTGACAGAATTTCCAGGGAAAGATGTCTCCTTCATTTAATAATGCACACATGCATAACCCATGAGCTTTCTGTCGTCTGAAGGCTGACAAGCAAATACATGTCGCAAACGGTGTGCTCGTGAAATTGTAAACGACTCCACTCGTCCAATTTAAAAAAAAAGACACACAAGAGATATTTATGTAGTGCATCCATTTGTGTAACAAAAAGCCGTCAGGTATTTTTGAAGGAAATGACTTTTCATCTCATCCTCGAATAGGTAGTGAATGAGACATAATAATATATTTCTTCATGAAAGGTAATCTCTTATCAGAAGAAAATGTATTATTGAGTAAGCACCTTGAATGCTAATGAGACATACGTAAATTCTACACTTGAACGTATTTATGTATTTAATAATTTTTATGAGGAAGGCTACCTACAATAGAAAGAATCCCGTTCTGTATAGTAAAAATTTAAATATAGCAATAACAACAACAATGTCGATCCTATCTAAATTTGTTTGAAACTTATTATTTGAGAAAAATGAAGCAATTTTAAACTACTCCACTTAATCCTCACACAAAATCAAATCATGCATGAGGAAATTGAGTCGATATGAATAAAACGGATATGTGTTCACTATTGTGAAACGAAAAAAAGGAGTAAAAATAATAATTTCATTTTGTTGTTGACACCTCTTGTGGAGCTTTGAAGGTCGCAGAATCTGCGTTGTTATTCCGGCAGAAAATAGTCTCATCTAAAAGGAGACACCGACGACAGAGACATGAATAATGTCAGTAGAAACCAATCTCCTCTTCTTGCTTTGGTGTTCCATGAATTCCACCATGATTAAAAGAAAAGAGTCTCGTCTCCAGTTCAAAAGTACAAACGAGAAATCAGATGTCATCATCATTATTTACGTGTTTTGTCGGATCTCTTTCATTTATTTTTTCGTACGGACGTCATCTGTCGAAGTTGTGTCTCAAATCTTGTTTTTTCCTTTTCTTGTCTGACAGCCGGAGAATGCGAAAAAGAATCGGTACAGCAACTCTCTACCTTTTGACCACTCCCGTGTGATTCTCAACGACTTGGCAAACATTTCTGGAGCGGATTACACCAACGCTTCAACCATTGTGAGGGAAAATTATTTTATTTTATTGAGAACTTCAACCAAAATATTTTTGTGTGTATGTCTGTGTCCATCAATCTGGATCCTGTTGCTTGTGTTTGTAGACCGACCATGACCCGCGGAACCCAGCTTACATTGCAACCCAGGGCCCGTTGCCAAACACCGTGGCTGACTTCTGGCAGTTGGTCTGGGAGCGTGAGTTTCTTTTTACAAATTAAGATTAATTTTTTGGAGAATAATGATTACCAAGAGTAATTTTTTTCTTGCAGAGGGAAGCGTGGTAATTGTGAATTTGACAAAGTTGGCTGAGAATGGGACAGCTTTGTGTCACCGCTACTGGCCAGAGGAAGGCTCCGAACTGCATCACATCTATGAAGTAAATAATTATGGACACAGTTTACTCGATAATTTGATTGCAGCTAAATAGTGCGTTGTGCATTTTTGTTACTCATTTTCCTGTCCAGGTTCATCTGGTCAGCGAACACATTTGGTGTGATGAGTACTTGGTGCGCAGCTTTTATCTGAAGAATTTGAAAACCGGAGAGACCCGAACCGTGACACAGTTCCACTTTTTGGCTTGGCCTGAAACCGGAATTCCACAGAGCACCAAGGCTCTTCTTGAATTCAGAAGGTAATTTTGAGACGCCTCCGCTCTGTGCCTCTTTGCTCTTTCACTGCTTCTCTTCCCTCCAAAAAGTACCCTTTAGAATGCCTTTTGAGAATTCACCGCACTGCAGCAAAAAAACGCAAGCTTCACAGCGAATTGTCTTGGGATCTTTTCATGATGGATTACTTGACTCTACCAAAAAAAGTAGTGAACCCTTCTCCATCATTTTTGTGATTGTTGCAATTTTGAGATAGTATAATTGCATAGTCATAAAAGTGATGGGTAGGGCCAACAAACTCATCGAGCCAGTAGAGTAGCGGAAGTTGGATCGGAAGTCGGCTAGCTTTAAATATTAAAAAAATTATTTTAAACACTGCATATTTAAAAAAAAAGAATGGAAAAGCTCTTTTCAGTATTTCCTTCCTCATTAATGTGATCCTATTTTTGTTTCAGAAAAGTGAACAAATCCTACCGGGGCCGATCATGTCCCATCATTGTTCACTGCAGGTATGTATTTATGGACACAAATTTTTTTATACGCCTACGCAGTAGGTTTCAGCTGTAATAATATTTTGGGGCAACCTGGGAATTTTTTATTATTTGGACACAATTTATAAAAACAAGATAAGTTATTATGGCGTGTTCCATCATCTTGATTGAAAAAAGATAAGAAGGTTACTATCTTTGATTGTAAATGTTTGCGTAACATTTATAAGAAATTAACAAACTCTTACTCGGGTACTATTTCATAGCAAAACCAAGGCAAAAGAGTTGCATAAAAGCTAGAAAAACATTTTGCATCCAAAATTCGAGTATAATCACGCGGAATATTACCAGTCATCATCCTACAATTAGAAAGAAGTAAAAAAGGAAAAAAACTTTTCAGTATTATTCATTCTACGGGAATGTATTCGTGCAACTAATATAATATGGCATGAACAATTATGTACACAGCAGAGATCATTATGCAAATGAGTACAATTTCATTATCATTATTGAAGTGTCTCTTGAACTTCAAAACTACAAAAAAAACGTGAAGAAAAAAGTGAAGAAGAAAAAAATATTCATTTCAAAGCAAAGATAAAAGGGGGTTATCTAGTGACGTTTGCATCTTTCCAGTTTATACAGCAAGATTTTTTAAAGTGAAACTTCAGCTGAATCCAATATCATATGATTATAACAACTACTATGCAGTGAGTTCTTTCCGAACTACATACATTCAAAGGGAAGATGTGTATAAATACGATCTTCATAAATTATAATGTAGTTTTTAAATATGATGAACAGTTTAGAGTTATTCTTATCATGAGTCGTTAGTAGTATAGTAGTTGATAATAAAACCCCTAAGTAACTTATCTGTAGTGTAATTAAATTAATCACCCATTCGAAGGAATTTTGTTGTGTGTGCGACAGACTTGTTTTGGTTCGACAGAAAAAAGAAAAATTCTGAATGTGATGTTGTCTTGATAAAAAATAACTGTTTCGTTTCATATATCAGATGTTTAACACTTTTTAGGTTTGAAACCAGTCGGATCACTTGCTTTATCCAGCCAGCCTAATAAAACAAGTGATCTGCGCGTGAACAAAAAAACTGAGAATGAATTGTTATTACGTAACTTAAATGATAATAATAAAAATAAGGTTGTTGTATTAAGATACTTTTAAAAAAAGATAAGCTATGAAGAACACACTTTTTTCCTCTCGTGTAACTGAATTAATGGAGATATATAGAAATGGGCGGGGGAAGTTGAGAAAATCTTACTGTGATGAGTTTTCGTTTTAAAAAAATCAGAAAGAGAATCGTTATTTCCAAGATTAGGAATTTTTAATCGAATGAATGAAAGGAGCGAGACGACAAATTATTGTGGTTTTGATTTCTAAAATTTTTTGGGTTTTGAGAAAGAAAAGGAAGTTATTACGTAATCCATGACTGTGGTTGTACATGTGTCTAAAAAATTCACGGCAGTTGTTTCACGGAATTGTGTCTGAGAGGTTATATATATCTGTTAAAATTATTCTCTTGAAATATTTTGATGGACAAAAAAAGATATACTATTAATATAATAGATGTGTATACATATATTACTGATAAGAAATTTTAATCTGGAATAATGTTACCTGTTTACTGTCAAATTATACTCCATATTAATCTATACTCTCTATATATTTTTTAAAATTTTACTGTGCGAAACAAAATTGGTTATCAATTTACAAGAATTTTCTTCTTCTGCATACAAAAAATAATATATTTACACAGTGGGTATTTTACATGAACACAAAAAATTTTTCCTTCATTTTTGTTTAATGTCGAACAAAATCTTGAAATTGAGAGGCTCCACAATACAAAAAAAGAAGAAACCAGGTATTCATATATTTTTCTTGTTCGGCCGATTTTGCACCAAAAAAAATATATATACTTATTACGCTGATCTCTTGTCTTCCCTTGAAAAACTGGCAATTGTACATTTTTGAGTTGGAAATTTATTGATTGAAATAAGGATAATAATGTCGTGTATTTTTAAATTGCCCATACGTTACATTCCACTGTAATGCACGCTTAAAGCTGCTCTATAAATTATTATGTATTGCATGGTGCTGCGAAATGCTGCGTATCTACATAACAAATATATGGAATGCTTGCGCCAAAAATTGTTTTTCTGACTTTTATCCTCATCATCATAAAAATTGTATAAATGACTCCTCCTGACCTGAATTCTAAAACGTGAAAAAAAAATATATTGTGTGCATCTTATGTGTCTTAAAGTTATCAAACAAGGAAATTCAAAATGATTTATTGTGCAAATGGTGGGTGAAAACTAATCTATGTATTGTTGCTGTTATGTTATGTCATAAATATTACTACATATTTGTCGAAACTCTTACATATATGTTAGCACTTTGATGTACTACTTAACTGGAAAAAATGTTGATAACAAAGTTATGCATAAAAATATCCGTACCTGGGTTCAATCTGAGTTGGAGAACAAAAATTCGTATGTTAATTACGATTACTATGATTAGAAAGAAAGAGGAAAAAATCGAGGTATTATTGTGGTTTAGTGACCCACTCTTTTTATCCGCTCAGTTGTTGCTGCTCTCTCTCTCGTTTTGATTAAATATTGCGCCTAGTTTCTCATCTTCGACCAGGAGAAATCGAAGACTGATTTTGGAAAATGGGTGAAAACAAAATTGAAGGATTGGTTTCTATTTTATTAATGAGTATTAATGAATTATGAATTAATCGCATCCTTCCAAATTTTAAAGGAATGTTGGTCATATTTGCTTGATCCTTATTTTTTAAAAACATATAACCCAAATTTTCCAAATCAACTTCGATCCTAAAAATCTACAAATATTTTGTTTTCTTTAAAAAAATTAAAATTGGGATAACCAACCCTTTTCCATAATTTTAGAAAGTGGATTATGGTTGTGGTGCTATTTAAAACACACATATGAGCAGTTTTTGTGGGATCCCAAGAGTTATTATAACTTATAAATAGTTATTTCTTAATTCGTAAGTCACCTGCTTTTAGTGTGAATTTATGCCAAAAAATTAATCGTCATCTAAGGTATGTACATCCCGACTAAAAGGTGCTCTTTCCACATAAAAACGTAATTGGCAAACATGAATACAAAAAACTAGAGTTTACTTAAAGGCCAGTGTACTTAATGTAATTTATTTCCTCTAAACTGGATATTTAGCGGTATGCGTTTCAGTAGTTTAGTTCCTCTTATAGTCATTTTAAGGCAATTAACGAACCTGTGATTAGCTTTAGGATAAGGCCTGGGTTGTTGTGTTTATATTTCCTAAATAAAAATCTGGATATCTTTCCTTTGGTCACGCGTTATAATGTTCTCCATTTTCTTTTTTTTAAAGTTTTGTTAAAGCTGTAGTGTTTCAAAAAAAATTCTTGTATTTTTAGCGGTATTTACTAAATGTTCCCAAGTTCAAGTTACCTCTTACCATTAGAATTTAAAAAAATGTGTGTAATTATATTATTATGAGCATGTTTCTAAACATAATAGACGTATACTATTTACAGAACATTTTAAGATCCAAATTCGGTTATGATTATAAGCAAAAAAAATTAATCTTTTATGTACTACGATATTATATGTGTACATTAATGAATTAGTTTGTCTATAGTTTGTGAATATATCCATTCATACGTAAATTATGTATAAAAGATATTTAAGACCGGGGCTACCAAAAATAAAGTCTGTCCTTCTAGTGCATTCTTTATATAAATTCGACTTTATTGAGATTCGCTAATGTAATTCTGCACAAAATATCTTTATTTCGCTTCCTAATATAAAGATTCTTATCTGAGCAGTATTAAAACATAAGATGTATGTGTCTATTATCTGCAACAAAAAAATAATCTGTGCACAAAAAAATCAAGTGACAATTTCCCTTCTAAATTTTTTTTTATTTCCGAGATTCTGGCTCGGGTGTTGGTTCCTGTTCGGGCTCAGGTTTGGGCGGCTCCTCCACCTGTTGAGGTTCCGCTTCCGGCTCACCCATACAGTTCTTTTTCCTTTCCTGAGAAATTTGAAAATATAGAAAAATTCGTGAAGGTATCATGTTGGCTTATCGAAGTATTTTTTTGTGGTGGAACTTACAAATAAGAAGTATTCCAGCTGAACTGCAATCTGGTTGTAAGCTGCGCAGAGGACCGGAATGTGCATGTGGCCACGATGAAATGGACGTTGAGCAAATTCCACAGGAGGTCTTTTTGTTGAAGAAGTTAGCCCTTGCTTATCAGTAGTTGTGGTCACAGTGCTAAGATTTCGGACCACGTGAGAGTACCCGGTAAAGTGGACAGATCTTACAGTGTGCGACTCAAAAGGGTGGGCATCCGCAAATGTGTAATTTCTCATCTCTTCATTTAATAAAAAATCAACAAATTAGCATAAAACTATGACCATTATTGTATTTAAGAGGAAAAAAGTATTGCTGCTCATTTCTCACCATCAATTGTTTGATTTATGGAAAAGACAGAGATGACATACTGGATAGCTTGCATTTTCACCTCATCAGTGAAATAGTCGGGAAGAAACAAGCTGGGTTTGGAGTAGAGCTCCTTTGAAACGTTGAATTCCCAGTAATAATGATTCCTCAGAATGCCGCTATCAAAAGACCACTCTTGCCTCCCGTCCATAACGCAGGCAACTTCGCACTACACAAAAGGAAATACTTTTTTAAACCGTTCATACTCATTTTCAATTTTGTGCGCAAAAATTATGTAGTCACAATGTCGAATAGGGTGCCAGCCAAAGCATCAAATGTGTTGGTGATGTTCATTGCGATCAAACTCGGAAGAAATTTCCGTTTACAGGTTTCTTGCACTTCTGCAGGATCCCCCACTTCCATCAGGGTTTTGTAGCGGATGTCCACTGGATAAGCGCCTTTGCAGCACATTCCCGACCGATGACTTTCCTCTTTCCAGTCTGAACATTTCGGCTCCGCCTGGAGTAAAATTAAAAAAAGAGTAACAGTTTCAAATAAAGTCTTGTCGCATAGAAAATTGACTTATCAACTATTTATAATTTTTGCTTACTGCTCCATAAGTTCCCCCAGTCTCGCCCTTACAAACCTGCAGTATGGAAATTCACAATTTATTTATGACAAGATTACTGTTCAACTTGGAATATCTGATGAGATATTCTTGTTGCACTTTACCGCAGTTTCAATGTCGTAATATGTGACTCGGATCTTATCCAGTTTCTTGAATTGGCCAGCAGTAAGTGGTGCAGCCTCTGAAAAGGACGAAATGAACTTTCATAGGCTATTCGGTTTTATATCTCAGAAGCTTATCTTAATTGTAGCTGAGATTATTGACTATTTTTTGTACCAAGATTTTGCTTCTGAACTTCTGCACTAATTTTAGACTTGATGTCAGCCGGGTAGTCTTTGCCAATCAGTTCCGCAAATTCCAGCAGCGTGACTTGTTCTTTATTTGTGGCTACCTTCTTTAAAATGCAGATGTACATGTCCCACTTCCGACCGGAACAACAATGCGCACCAAAATACGAATAATTTTTACGCTTATTAAAAATCAAATTAAAAAATTATTTTACGAAAATTTATATGAAATTCAAACGCCTACTGCAATTTTTTCAATGGTATTTCCTGTCACTGTCGACTGGCAAGCATCCCAATGATCCTCCATTTTAAGTGCTGGATGCACCACTTGATTATCGCAACATGTCGCTGATGGCTTGAACGTTAAGTGCGGTCGATAAGTGCAAAAGGTTTTTTCTCCTGCTTCAGTGATATCCAGTCGGTAGCACCAGCCGACCTTGTATTTTTCCAATGAAATTGAAAATTAATGGTCAAACTAATTTTATACGTATTTTATTGCTTCCATTAATCCCTGCCTTAATTTAATTTCAAACCTGGGTTATCAGAAGCGTGAGCACAGGCACAGCTGCGACATAAATGGACTTCATATCCGACTTAATTTACTTAATTAGATTTCAATGCTTCTTTAACCGCGTAATTAATTTATTTTCAAGCTATATCTCACATTCAGTTATCTTCAATACGTAATTAATACACAAACGTTAACCTCCAAAGTAGAATTAGTTCAATTCGATTTTTTTTAAATACGTGTAATAAAAGTTTATGTATGATATTCCCTGATACTCCAGCAAAAAGCAGGTTCTCCTTGATCGCCACTCATCTCATTCATCTTACGCACGCCTCAGATTTTCTACATTTCCTGGCCTTTGTTGTGAAAGCATTCGTGTTATTGAGCGTTCCAATATTGAAAGGAGTTTAATCGCAACAGGTCTGATCGTGTCAATTATTATTGAATAAAATTGCCAAAAAAATTGGCATGTCATGCAATAATGGCTCTCCTCACGAAATCAGTGGAGATTTGAAGCAACACGTTGGGCCACTTTGAACAGCCATCATGAATTTAATACGTTTTGAATATTTTATAAAATTGTGGAGCAACAGTCTCCATTCTATGAACACATTTACGTTACGTAGTTTCAACAAGCTGAAAACTCGATTGCCATTGCAAAATACAAACATGCTTTTCCATATTCCCAGTTCTCCGCACTGAGTGGATAAGATTATGATGGTGGTATAAGTAAACTTTCATGTGTGCGTCATGGGTGATGATATGAAATGAACATGCAGCAATAATGGTCTCGTATCGACGGAGGCTGTTGGCGGCTGCTGCTGTTCCAGTAAATATTTACGAGACTAGAGTTCATCAGCATTGACAGCTTTAATCCATTTCTTTAATCCTTTTTGCAGCCGCTCTCAAATACTCACTTCAGGTGATGACTGTCACACATTTATCCGTATGCCTGACAGTTAATCCAAATGAAGATTAGAGCCAAGGTGTTACATCCGATAAAAAAAGCTGAATGTATAAATAATGATAAAGCACGATATGATGATCCTCCATAATCACCTTGATGAGGAGTTATGCACGCCTGCCTTGTTTATCCTTTTTTTTATTGCAACATAATATGAATGTATATCTATGCACATACAGATATAGCCTTCATGAGGTGATGATAAGCTTTTTATATCACTGATTAAATAAATTAAACGTATAAGCCAGTTTTGAATTTTAATTCCCTGATTAAATAATGCATGCAAAAAATTTCACCGGAATCAAATCAAATGTTGCTAAATTGAAATCATTTGGAACCAGAGTGGTTTTATTTTCGATCTTCATTTTGAACGTGACATATTTTTGTATAGCTCCCCGAAGTATAAAGTAAATTTATATTGTATAATTTAAAAAAAGGAATTATGGAGGCTCTCACTCCAATCCACATCAAAAACAATCTAGAGCAATTAACAAAGCTGACCAAGAACTTTCCGGAAGTTTTGGAAAGACTGCGAGACTACGATGTCTTAACATCTTCAGAGATCAAACACATTGTAAACTATTGATTAACACATTGATACAAACACATTGATTAACTAATTAAATATTCTTTGGGGCAGATAAGCATACTAAAGTAACCGAGCTTGCTTATCTTATGAGTACGTGATAATGTGGAGTTCATGAAAAAGCCTAAGTTTTCTTTTTTCGTAAATTGGACTGTTTATTTTAGGAGTGTTGCAGTGACGAGGAGACGAGTATCAGCATGTTGTACACAATTGTGGCGCAAAAGCCCCTGAGCAATTTTGACCTGCTTCTCTATGTTCTACAAGACACGGATAACGACATGCTCGCCAAGTTACTAGAGAGATCCCTAAAATCCGGAGAGAAATTGAATTTACCGGTTCGTGTCACTTTAGCTTGTCTCACAAAAAAATAATTGCTTCTTCTTCATCATCATCATCATCATATCTCCAGATCCTGCATCCTTATCAAAAACTGACAGATTTATTATGTTCCTGTTCACCTTGAAAATTAAACAATTCCAGGACTAAAAAATATTATCTTTATTTTGCAATGCAGAGGCAACTGAGTACCCAACAGTTACAGCACCAACCTTTGCATGAGGACACGGATAACACATTGAGTAAGTAAAAAAAATATGTATGCAAATATGAACCTTTTTGTAACCTAGATTTATTTGGATATTGTCATAAATCGCGAAAAAAAGTGTTTCAGAGCTCCGTTAATAATTTTAGTTGCAGGGGGCGAAATGGGAATCTCAGAGTTGCTCGAGGAATACACGGAAGACTGGAGGAAATTGTATCGCAGCCTGAACCTGCCCAAGTCTTGTCTGAGTAGCTACAACCACGACGGGAATTTCCTTATCCAAGCCACTCTCATTCTGAGAGATTGGTCCGCTCTCCTGAAACGACGAGCAACAGTTGGGAACTTGTGTAATATTCTCGACGAAGGGGGTTATCACCAGTGCTCTGGTAAGAGAGAGAGAGAAAAAAAAATAATGGCATCTATTTCCTCAAGGAATTAATAACAATCAGGTTGAAGCTATTGGAGCTGAGGAGGATGTGTAATCATATTTGGTTCGTGTGCTCTCCTTTTTTTTTTGTTCGACGGACACAGCACGAGTTCGAAGAATGTTTGACAGATACATTGACTCAGGGTTTGCGTTCGACTTTCCTGGCTCATTTCCGAGTAAGTTTCTTTTTTTCTCTTCCTTTTGTATTTTGTGCACACAACTAAAAAAATATAATAATGACGAACTGAGAATAGGAAAATCACATTAAATTGTATACCGACATCAGCAAAGATGTGACCGAAATCACTAACAAGTATACCTAACTTGGAAGATAACACCATTTTTTTTGTGTGTGTATATGTGTGTGCACATATGTAAGAAAAAAATTGAATGGTTGTATTTCGTAGTTAAAGGGAAAATTACAGTGATCTCCTCCATTTTGGACAATAACCCATCATTTTGCTTTCATCCGGAACGGTTGCTTCTCATGCTCAACCTCCCGCTAGAATCGTTATCGGAGTTCGTGCATGGTGCTCATAGTAGCTTCCCCAAAATTGCTCACAAAATGCTGACTCGATGGTCGGAGGAGGAGGAAACTTCCTCCACAGATCATTTGGCTTCTCTGCTCGCGATCAATGGACACTTTTCTACATGTGGTAAGGCGAAACCAAGCACAAAAAAAGGAACAAAAAAAACTTTATTTTTTTCTCTGCTATGCTATGATAACTAAGTAGTATGTGGAGGGAAAATAAAAAAAGGAGTCTATTTATTGTGTACATTATTATGCTCCTGCTGACATGACCCAATCCAATTTCACAGATTGTAAGCAAGCCCACCAAGCAAACCCTCCACATACATTTATGGAGTAACGAGAGTACAAAGTATACACAAAAAAAATGTGAACCGATAAAGTGTAATAATATTTTTTTTCTTGGTTGCTCCGCTTTCAGCGAAAATATCGTCCTTGTAATTCAATTTAAGGACGTGACATCCTTTTTTTCTCCTACAACTGCGGAGCAGTAATAATAAGGCAGATGATCCTCACTTCAGTTCGCTGCACACAAGTGATAAGATAAAAAAAAATATTGTTTGCATTATATTTTTTATATGAAAAAAGTCAATTATAGTTCTCCAAATATTTATTATTTTTATTAAGTGATCACTTATTTCTCCCACTTTTTTTAATAGCTTATCTTGTTAATAACAAAAAATTGTAATTTTTGCCCAAGAAAATAATAATAATAACGTGCTCTATTTTATTTGAACCAGAACCAAATCATTATTTGCTCGATTACCACCTCCCATCAGTTCATGGGCGTCTGCATAATATCCCCGTCTCATCCATCACTCAGACGAGACAAGGGAACACACAATTTTTTACCATCATCATCATCATCATGCCGCACACTATTATCATATTGTTATCAAACATGATATGTATATTATGGAAAATAGGTATGGAGCATACGTGAACAAAAAAATGAGCGACACTAGGGACACCATGATCGAGGTCACATGGTATAACCGCCTTTCCCTTTCAATAAGACGTTGCTCAAAAGAAAGAGAGAAGAAAAGAGTGAAAGCATCATAAATGAATAACCGAAGGAATATGCACCACCACCATCTTATATAACATGGCTTTTTATCATTTATGGTCACAATTATGACTAGAAAAAAACTAGTTATATAATAAAATGAGGTTAAGGCATAAAAAAGACATGAGTGCACAATGTTTAGATTACATACCGTCTGAAATTCATTATTATATGATTATTATTAGATGTTTTATGTGTGCTCCATAATATTTGAGAATCCTTAGTTTGTCCGCGTTTTACAACTTGGAACAGTAATATAATAGCGAGTAATAGTAATAATAATGGTAAGGGTCGCATGGTGCACAGAATTAACCCTTTCCTTCTTTTTTTGATATCTTTTTAATCGCTCTGTCATGTTCACATCACGCAAACCCATTAGGCACTACTCACTCGCTCACTCACAACTTCATAATATCATCATCATCATCATGCATGAGACCCTATCATGGTGGAGCGTGCACAAAAATAAAACTTCGAGAAAGGAAGCTCACTTTTTCTTTCCTTGTGTCTGTGTCTATGCATTACACGATGTTTCGAGCAAAACAATGTTGTCTCAGAGAATAAACATAAGCATATTTGGTATACCTATATAAATATTACATGGAGCACATAACATACTTACACACGTTTTCCGTATGTAGTATTTCTCCATAATTTTTTTTTTCGCTACTTGTAATTCTGCATGGAGCAGCGTGGATATATTTGTGTATCCAAGATGGGTAATTTACTTGCTCATGTCATGCCTCCAAAAAAAAGTTTTTTTTTCTTCCAAGCGCTCCACCAAATATATACATAAATGGTTCAACGGAGAACACTCTCTTGGTATTCATACTCTGGCCGAACACATGTCTCTCAAACAAAACAGCCTAAAGGTTAGCGAGTTGGACGAGGGTTCCAAAAAGAGAAAAGTGTTCCTTGCATTCTTATCCAGAGGCATTTTTTTACAAGAACCTTTTTTCTCCTCCTTTCTTTGTCGTTCACATTTCTCCTCTCAGAGAAGACAAAGGAGAGAGAGAGAGGAAGGATTGCAGTAAAAGTGGTGGTGATAGTTGTTGGGTTCACTTTCATTTTTTTTTCTTTCTTGAAAAAAAGTGAGTTGTCTTCTTGTGTGTGTGCACACAATAGTAATAATACATGTAGAAATATGTAGGAGTTTGTCTTTATGTACTCACTTCCACTTTAACTCGAGCTCACTTCCTCAAGTAACAGAAAATATTTCTGTGTGTGTGGTAATATTTAGTTGTGGAGCAGAGCTGAAGTGGTAGTAGTAGTAGTACACTTAGGTATGTATTGTTTACTATGATAAGTATTCATTTTGAAACAACTTACTTCCCTCTTTTCTCTTCTTCTCCTTCTTTTACTTTTTTTAGGAGCCAAAAGGGACACAAAAAGAAGCCAACAAATAACTGAAATAAATATATACACAATATAGACCTACCTACCTAAAAGTTATGTACTGTTGTAAAGGAATAATCAATATTGCACACTTACACACAAAAAAATAGTAACACGTACTACTATATATTATATGTTTTCAACATTATTGGACACAAAGAAGTGTAATGTATATTTATACATAAAAATTTATATCCAATAAAAAAGTTTTTTTTGGGGGGGGGACATGTTATCTAGGAAAGAGAAAGGGAGCTGAGCTGAAATTGTTTGTGAGTGCAGAGCTTATACTATTCTAGGCAAACATGAGAGCGAAAAATAAAGTGAGCTAACAAAAAACAAACACAGAAAAGAGTTAACCCGTTTTTCTCAGAAAATATGCATAAACATGAAGAACATGTACATATGTACTTATTTATAAATATATAGAATTTATACACACATGTGTGCACATAATTGTATTTTTTGGGTTGGAAGCTGTTCGTGAACGGAAAAGGATGCACCCGAAAAATTTCTTACTTCATGACTGGAATGCACTGGATAAACAGTTAGAGATATTATTGCGAAAAAACAAAATTCCTTTTGTGAACCGCGGAACATAAAGAAAATAGAGACAATGTCACTTGTTTCTCTTTCTCTCTTAAACTTGAGCCTTGAGCATCCTTTTCTTGAAGCACTATTGTTGCAAAAGAAAGCATGAGAAAGCATGAGCTTCCTTCCATATTTTTTCAGCCTTAACTTCGACCACCATCATAAAAAAAGGAGAAGGAGACGTGAAATAGCAATAATAACGCGGAGCTAAAGTCTTAGTTGGTTTTAAGATTGTTGTCTCCAAAGCTCCATTCTTCGTTCCTGAACTAAAAAAATTGTTCCTGACGTTCCATCCTTTTTTTTAAATATTGTTTCTTGCAGAAAAAAGAGTATCCTTGTGTGTGTCTATATTATTATTGGACAACTGGTTGTAAAAATGAAGTTGAAAGGGAGACTATTTTTTTCTTTCTTTCCACACAGTAGAAAGGGCTTTGCTAGCTCCACGATATTTTTTATTACTGAGTTGCAATAATACTTTCCTCGTACGACCGCATATTAGTGAGTGAGACTCTCTTGTAGTAATCTGGTGTGCGGTGCGGTCTTTGAGTGTGTGTGTTTTTTTCGTGTGGAGCAAGGAATGTTTTTGAGTAAAAAAAGTGGTACAATATTGTTGTTGAGCCATAAGACCGCACGCAATGTGGAGGGACGGAAAATGCACATTTAGTCTTTTTTGTAGGAAAAAACGCCATAAGTTGTTATTATTATTATTCTTTTGTGTGAGCTCCGCTAAATAGCCTCCTGCTGCCGGGAGGAGTGAGAAAGAAGAAATAATTATAAGGGTAAGAAAAGGAGAAAAAAATATAATAATTAGTTTATTTATTAGAGCGGAGCAAAGTATCCATTGTTTTTAATTGCAAGTTGCGTTTTCTCTTTGTCCCGGAAATGCGCCAAAAAGACAAAAGGAGCTTTTCGCGGCTCATTTCTTCTGACGTGTGACAAATTGATATAAGGTAGGTGCCTTACATAAGCCACCTAATTTTTGTGTCCAGAAATTGTTCACACGACGAGTCCTGCCAAAACAGAAAGGATTTTTTGGTGCGTGTCTCAATTCTTTTTCTGAGCCAAATTGGACACACACAAAAAATATGATAAATGGCTCATTCCAAACTTTCTTCTTCTTCGAGAAAAAAACCAGGTGACGTTTCCTGTGTCACGAAAACCTACAAAAAATATTTTTTGCAGATGTTTCACATTCATAAATACATAAATCTCTTTTTAAAAAACCAGAGAGAATGAAACAAAGAAAAAATGGTTGTTCACAACACAAAGTGTGTCTATCTTGTTACAATTGTGACAGCAATAAAAAGAGCTCTGTTCTACCTTTTATCGCTGTTGCACGGGGAAGTGAGTGGAGTGGTAAGTAAAAAGTAGTAACAAGAGCATTATTAATAGCAAGTGCTCCTCCAAGACAAACCTATATTTTGAGAGAGAGGACAACCAACCCAGCAGTAGCAGAAGCAGCACAACTTTTTCTTCTTTCAGAGAGACAGATAACTCCACACACAAGACACATAAGCATGCACAACGGGAGATCCATGATAAAAAAATATGGGCAAGAAATGGTGTGGAAAGTGGGGAAACCTAGTTATTAGCATTAGATAATACAGAAGCATGGAGAAAATCACGTATGTTTTATACGATTTTCGTGCAAGTCATCTTTTTTGGAGGAGAAAATAGGAGCGGAAAAGGCGACCCATTCCATTTCTCCTTCTCTTCCTGTTTCTCTCTCTCTCTCTCGTCTGTGTTGAAAGAAGGAAAAAAAGTGATCGTGGAGGGAGCACACACACACCATGAACTTTTCTCTCTTTCTTCTGTGAGTAGACACTCCCACAAACTTGTTTCAATCGTGTGAAATGAGGAAGAAAAACAAGATGGGTTTTTATGCCGCCGCGTGAAAATGACTTTTAGTAGTCTCCCTTTCCCTCTTTCCTTTCATTACTTTTCTCTCCGAGCAAATGTCTTAACTGGACTTGGATACGTCACACACACATGTGAAGCAAGGAAAAAAGATAGGACAAAATGTGTCAAGAAATATATTCAAAAGTGGGTATAATAACATTTCTAAAATACGTACGCTTATCTCTCTTAACAAAAAAAAAGGTTTGGAACAATAATTTCTTGTAGCTTCCTCCCGGGAAACCTTTTTTTTACAACTTTCCTTTTAATTCCTTTTTTTGCTGTTGTTGCAGGCAAACAATTTTTTTTGACCATATGCAGAGCAGTTGTAAATAGTTTGGAGTATTCGTGTGAGAGTGTGCGGAACAGTGTAGCCAAAAAAAATATGAAGGGAGGAATGCGCAGAAAAAAAAGTTTATTTATTTGTACTACTTTTGTCAAGGCTGGCGCCAGTCTGCCTTCTCCGGAGGAGTTGAGGATTCTCCTTTTGATTTTGCATCAGTCTCCATTTCGCTTTCTCTCTCTCAGTTCCGTCCTCATCCATTTTTCTCCATTCCTTTATAAACGAGAGTGAGTGTTTCAGTAGTGGTCGTGATACTCCTCTGCTGCTGCTGCTGGCGTTGCAGCCTCTGCTGATGTTTCCTTGTTTTTTTGTTATTTGTGTGAGACAATATCTTGTGTATCCACTTGTCCCTCATGTTTAACTACTTTATTTTTGTTTGACAAGCTACTACTACATATACGTGTCCATAATTCTTTTTCTAGTGATGGATGCGACAAAGAAGTAAACAAGAAAGAAGAAACCAACAAGAAAACAACAATTTAAAAAGAAAGTTTGAAATGTGTCACTTCCACATTTTTTCTTGCAGATCATTATAATTATCATATTATCTTTTTTCCGTTCTGGGAAGACATTTGCACAAGAAAAATATAGTAAAGTGCCACTTTTTGTCTCCATAATATAATGATAAGTCAATATATAAACAGTTGTTGTTGTTCAAAATAGAAGTGTGTAAAGTTCATTCTCAAAGAAAAGAATGGAAGAGGCACTTGAGCGAAAAGTTAAAGTGAGAGTAAAAGAGTTTCAATGACAAGTGAAGGATTCTCCGGTTGTCTTCAGAGCGAGACCCTTTCTTCAATCTAAAAGTGTACTCGTGCTCCTCTTTTTTATCAAAGAAAAAAAGGAAAAAGCCAATTGAGAGAAAAAGAGGAAAGCAAGGCAAAGCCGAAAAGAGCAGCAGCACAGCAGCAGTGCGACCAGAAGCACAGAGGAGAGTGCCACGCAAGGGATTTTAATCAGGTTAATTTATACGCGGGGAGTGTAGTTCGGTTTTGTGTGCTCAAGAGTGAACTTCATTATTTGTGTGCACACAAGACCTGTCTTGTAATTTTAAGTTGTGTGTGTGTGTCCAAAAAGAATTTCCAGAGAAAGAAAAAAAACCGGTGGAAAAAAAAGAAAGACACGTAAAGAAGAATAGTTGTGGGAGTGGGAAAAAAGAGGAAGAGAAGATAAGCCTCCCTGATTATGTTAGCACAAAGGGGGGAATCAGAAACAGAGCTGTTTTGCCCACAACAAGGTTATCATCATCAGCATCATCATCTGCAGCAGGAATCCGCCTCAACCTCGTACACCGCCAGTCCCGCACATCGACCTCGACCGCAACAACAGCAACCGGAGTACAAAGTGCTGAACGTCAAGGAGCCACCAAAGAGCTACGATAGTTCCTTTAATTCCATCCATACTTCGGTAGAGATTGTTGTTGTTGTGTCACTGGTAAGTCAGATAAGACCTACTACCAACACTTGTTTTGCGCCATTTCCGTATTTTTGTCTTGGAATGTGCCACTACCAAACTATTCTTATTGGAGGATAAAATGTCACAAGACATAATATGCAAATTTTTGGAGTATGTAGAATGTGTAGCAAGATAGATAATTAAATGAATGGCAGTGTAGCTCCAGTAAAAAATCGTATTAAAAACCAAGATTATTTTATGGGAGTCTGTATTTTTCGGATCACTGATCAAGAAAAATGCTCCATAATCTTGTTACTCGCGGGACCCAACAAATTTTGAGCTTTGAGCACAATTTTGTGTTTGCTCTTTTTTTCTTGTGGAGTGAGTGCATCATGTGTCTAATATACTTTCACATGAATGATGCTTGAACATGAACAGCAGAAAGTGTTTCAAAAATAAATATCATGGAAGTGTGTTCTCTTGTTTTTTTGTGTTTACGGATTGGATTGGATATGCTCCATAATAATTCCATTTATTTGTGTTTTCTTTTCCTCGTGTGCCATTTTTTTCTGTAGATATGTGCGACATCGGAACTGGTGCTGGGATTTTGGGTAATGTACGTTCTCAGTCGAACCTCATTTCATACCTCGTCCTCCAAGTATATTACAATTGGAGTGGGCATGTTTATCGCTCAAAGTGTTCGGATCTATGCTCTGGTTACCTGGCTCAAATCCTCGAAACAGGCAAGTACAATTTTTTCCAGGAAATGGTTTTAAGTGGCTTGTTTTCCCCTCTTTCCTTTTTCTCTTCTTCAAAGGAAGCTTACTTTCAAAAAAATGTAGACTCACTCACTTTCTCTCTTGAAAACGGAAAGTCACAAAGGAAGCTTGTTGGACCAGCTTGTCTCAATCTCTTCCTCTAAGACAAAGTAAAAGTGGTTCATTGAGCGGGCATGTGGGACGTGAGCTTGTAGAAGAGGAGTAGCAAGCATTATATGAATAAAAATGATCATTTTCTTGGATCGTGTGTGTGCGGAATGATAGGACGCGTACAACTTATTTGCATACAAATGATAAGATTCCTTTTTTGTCTAAATCCCTGCATATGTTCGACCATGCTCCCTTTTTATTTACTCAACAGAGAAAATTGATGCGATCATGTAGCAAGCAAAACGTTATAATACGTGGTTTGTTTTGACTGAAAAAAATACTTTTGTGTGTTCAAAAAGGATGATTTTCTGTTTCACGTAGTTCAAGTAATTCCGTAAAATAGATAGTCTCCTTCTCCCCAACTTTATACTATAATTTCGATCATACTTGAGTGAACCTTAAATTACGCACAAGAAATCCTTTTTTTCTTTAAATGTTATCGGATCCATATATTTTCTGCTCCGCAGGAGTTAACCAAGGCCTACTCTGCAACGACTTTGTGCACAGTGGTGTCAATCCTAGTCCTCCTGCCGATCGGCTGCCTCGTCCTCTTCGTCTCTGTTGTTGTCTTCGAGTTTGTGGTGTTTCACGTGCAACCGCAGATTGAGGTACTAAAAGCATTTCTGGTGGTCGCGGGATTCGACCTGATCTTCTCGATATGCTTTGGCTCCTGCGTGGCCTGCTGCTTTCAGGTTGGTTATCAAACTAATTGATGTCATATGAAATTTACATAGAGCAAAACAATATTTCATGGAGGTCATTTCCATTTAAAACTTTCAGAGTCGTTTGCAGCGAAGACAATTTTATCTGCGGAGTTCGCAAGTTGATCGTGGCAGAGGAGCGGCTCCTCCATCTCCACCACCACCACAGCAGCCCGTGGCAGCGCCACAGGCCACCGTGCCACTCCATCTTTATCGGAATCTAGAGTATTACCACTTTCAGCAGAATTATCGTCCTCAACGAAATCATGCGGTGGCATATGTATGATACTATGATCGGGGCTCTGTTGACAAAAGAGTATTATCATGCGGGTTATCTTTGTCTCGCAAGAAATTAGTTCGCAAGAAACGAGCAGCCATCATAATATGGGTCGCATTTATTCCAGAGACACAAAAATTCTTTGCTCCGCCGCTGCCGCTACTTACGATTTTATTACGGTTCCATCATCTTTCTATATATCTTTAGAGCGCGTATTTTTAAATACTCTTTTTTATTGTGATCTCTTCTAACGACTATGAACCTTTTAAGGATAAGTAATTGAGCGTAAACATAAAACAAGTACTATATTCAGAGAGTTAAAATACTATTTGTTGAAACTACAAAGGAATCTTATCAAAAACGTACCCAAAAAATATGTTTTTTTTTCTGGAAAGCAAAATGATCCATCGGCCTTTTTTATATTTACAAATCTGCCCTTATATTAATAATACTTGTTGTTTGGTCATTTGAAATGTAACCGACCAGCATGCCTTTCCAAAAGTTGACATACAAAATCTACAAAGAAAAGTGGAACATTACAAAAAAAAAATCAAAAATTGAACCACACTGTTACTACTGTAGTTATTCAAGATACTCATCGTTTCTCTTTCTGAACAACAAAGACATTCTTATAAATTGTAACTAAACTGTTAAGCAAAAGTTCGTAATTAAATGGATAAGCAAAACCGGTTCAAATCCATGTTATCATTAATCGTATGTAACTACTGTAATTATTATTAAGAAATGTTAGTTAATACTGTCGTCCACGGTGTCCGGCAGGCAGTCTGCCGAAAACAAATGATTAAGATCATTACCACATTGTTAAAAGGATATTATTACCACAACCCAAGGATAAGCTCCATTTGATAATCCTAACTGTAGGAATTATTATCTGCTAACTTTTATGTGTGCATATTTACAGAGGAAAAATATTGAAAAGTATGTGTCAATATTTAAGTTAGCATGTTTGTTTGACTTTCCCCGGCGAAATTTAAATGTTCTTTTTGTGCAAAAAAAGTTATTTATTTTCGGCAAAAGAGAAAAAAACGAATCAAGTAATGGAATAAATAAAAAATATATACTTCGTTCACTCACAAAAAAACTAAATCTGGAACTATCTATCTAACATGCAAAACTTTCAGATAAAGCTTGTATATCTCCTCATATTTACCTCTTTTATTATTTATGTATGGTCTCATAGGATTTTTTTATGTGTTATGAAAAAAAGAAGATACGAGGATGATGGGATACGCAAACGTATTTTTTATGTTTCAGAAAAAAATATACACAAAAAAATAAACCGCCGAGCGACCTACATAAAAAAATCTTCTTGAAAAATGTATCCATCATCAAAGTTAAAATGTGTGTAAACATGGCTTGTTGTGAACAGATCTCTCTCTCTTTTTTGAACACACAAAGAAAAAAAATGCTGGGATCATCAGTGAATCACTCTTCCTCCAGAATGAAAAAAGGACACAACGAAAATCCCTTTTTGTTATCGGATATTATACCATGACGGTGAAGTGGTGGTGAGCGATCTTCACGTTACCGCACACAACAACAACTCAACAAAAACCGAGATCATCCCGTTTGAAATCTGCGGAGAAGAAAAAGGAAATAAAACAAGCTTCCAGGCACTACCGAAAAAGAAGCAAGAAAGAATTTATGAAGGATCACAAAAAACGTCCAATGCAAATCTTATCCCTTCTCTGAAGCCATACAACGTTTCATTTTCTCATAATAATATTATATACGCTCTTTTTTTTGCTGGAGAATCCCATCTCGATTTACAATCAAGTTTTAAGCTAAAGCTGTCGTGCAAAGCAAACAGGAAAAAAAGGATACATTTTCTTTGTGGACGTTTTTGTGTGCAAAAAATATATATTATAAAGGTTTGGCTCACTTGACAGGAAAGTTCAGCGGACAAAATTGCGGTACACTTTTTTTTATTTGAAAAGCTATAAAGTACGGGCCACTTCTCTTTGAGCTTAAAGGCACATGCTCATCTCCGAAGATAAGACGACAAGCGGAGATTGCAAAAAAAAGTTCATTCTATATCAAACTTATTTTTAGTGTTTGTGTGTGTGTGTTTGTGGACAGAAAAAAATAATAAAGTGTCCCTTCAGATAACCATTTTTATTTCTTTTGAGTGCTTGTAAGATTTCTTTTCGTTTTTTTGAAGACGGGACAAAAAAAATAAAAGAAGATAGTAATGCACGGTGTCATCACTTTCCTCACTTCCGTCCTTTCCGAGTGCTTTCACTTTCCTGATTCCTCTGAGAAGGTGGTAAGTGAAAACAGGAGGGGCTGTCATAACTCAGCAGCGGTAGAGAGATCGGCAAGATCTGAAATTCATCCTGACAGGGTGTCCATTCCACTTGTGACGAGGGGCGATAATGCTTCCGATGTGTACATCATTAAATCCACTGCTACTGACAACCAAGAAGATGTAACGTTATCTGAAGGAGAACGGACTGTGACCAGGGTTTGTGGGCTCTCCGGAGAGTCGTGGGATTATGGAGGAGTCTTCTACACAAATTGGTACTTAAAATGTTTTCTCAAAAAAACACATGGAAAATTTTGATACCAGAAGAGTGAGTCAGACACTCATTTAATTACGTGCTTATCACAAAATCCACTTAAATTTTTGGTACAAAAGCAACATAATAAAAATGGACACAGATCATGGCTCAGTTTTTTTTCAAGTTAATCTCAAAAGAAAAAAGGAAAGTAAAAATGGTGCTCAAACTTGATCTTATCATTTTCTTGCCCACTTCACAGTTTCAGAGTGACTAAGCCGATTATGCTCACAAGCTTAGGATTCTTTGGACCAGCTTTTCTTTCTCCTGGAGAACCTGTGGAGTACGGAGTGGAGGTGTGCATAGAAGAGATGAGGAGGAAAGCAGGAATGCTCTGCCACTTTCAGAGATCTATGAAGTTGGCTGTGAAGGTGGGAAGGAGGGAGACCATATTTCATGTGAAGTTTCCCGTGCCAGTGAGTGTCTTACCCAATGTCTGGTACACTATTCGATTTCAACTTGAGGTAATAAATGAGAAAAGTTTTGCTGAGTAGGAAAATTTTCGGTGTTCATTTTATTTTTTTTGCTTCTTGTTGCCTTTTAAACTCCTCTGATTTTGAGCAAGTGCAACTTTTCCCAGCTTATCAGAGAGTATGATTCATTTTATGATACAAAAAAGTGCGTCTGCTTTCTTGTTCGTTACTTCACAGGGGCCGGAAACTTTGAGAGGAGTGGATCAACTTGATTATGCCTGCTCCAGTATTGATGGAATTAGATTTGATTTCTTTCAGGGATCTTTGCAAATGCCGGTACTTAAGTATAAGAAACGTTTGTAACAAAAAGACCTAACTTCTCATTTATTTGGTCACAAAAGTAACGTTTATTATTAATAAAAATATATCACGTCGCATATGAATAATCTAAACAAAGTAATTGAATTTTCATTAACAATTATTTTAGTTATTTAGTTGCATTCACACAACGT